>CM061145.1:8925407-9132234 GCA_030710495.1 Labroides dimidiatus
AATTTTTTTTGTATCTGTGTGCTGTTCTGTCCTTTGGTGTTACCTGATACTGTAATCTGAATTCCTGAGGGAACCTTCCCAACTTACTTATAAAGTATCCATCCATCCATCCATCCATCCATCCATCCATCCATCCATCCATTTTTTACATAAAAACAGGGAAGCTTCTTTTTGTTTAGAATAAAGTACAATTGTGTGGCATACATGCGAGTGACAACCCCTTATCTAAAAATATGAAGCCTTTGCAGAAGTACCAAGAACTTCAGTGTCCTCTAGTGTCTAACTCAAAACAACCAAAAACTCCTAAGGCTAAAGGCCTCACCTCTTTGGTTCATCATATATCAAGTGAAACTAAACTGAGTTCCAGAATGGTACTCACCAAGGATGGGCTACAAAACTTGAATCAGAAACAAGTTGGTGATCTCAAGGAGTTGACACCCCAGTAGGGGAGAAGGCTGTTATTAGTCACATTTTTTACTCTAATGTAAATTGCTCAATTACAAAACATCTTTCAGTAGTCATTCCTACATTAAATTAAAGCTTAAGGTGTTGGCTCGAGATGTGTATCCCTCTCATTTTCCAGCTCATTGTAACAAAGAGGTAATTAACTATCAAAGACACTCTGACACATTGTGATAACCAACCCCATCACGAGGATGGTTGTCACAGACTGTGGGGTTGTTTGTCACAATGTTATTTGATATTATATAAATAAATACATGCATCTTAACACCAAATGAGCAAGGAGCATGAACAGGAAACACATCTTGAGAGCACCCTGCTGAATATAACATGTACATAGATATGTGTATACATGTGAGAGCCAACCCTCAACCACCAACCCCCCCAAACAATGTGATGCCCCTCCCCAACTGGACTTTCTTGCTAGCATCAAGGCTAACAACCATGAAACAACTAGTTAGCTAACTAATAAAAATCTAAACCAGGGGTCACCAAATGGTGGACCATGGTCCCGGTCTGGACTTAGATGCCATGCTATGCGGACCCATCACTAAATTACAAGGGGAATTTTAATCTGATGAAACCCTTCCATTTTGGCTGGCACAGCTTTTACAACATTTACAGAATTGGTAGAGCAGCACTGGAAATGTACAGACCAGTTGCATTCGAGTTAAGCTGTCCCACGTGATACTTCTTAGCCAATGAAGGCTCTGCATTCAAGGCTTTAAATATTGCCACTCTGCATGCAGGTGAAAGATTAGAAGCTGGGGGCAGAAGAAATGAAGATAGAGAGGAAAATAAAGAAAGTGATACAGAAAGAGAAGACGAAGAGACAAGTGAGAATAACAGCCACAAATTACGCAGCCTAAGAAAAGTGTACCGACTCGTTCATGTTCATTTTTCCCTCTGAGAGCACAAAATCTCTGTCTGATGCTCAGAGACTGTGTACAATTACTAAAAAAAGACTGTTTTGATTTATTATCTCTTATTTTTAAACAGAGCCCTCGTTAAATTTAATAAGATTATAAACATGTTAATGTCTAATGTAAATGTTTCTGTTTACTTAAATGTTAGGCAACCATAAATATTGTTAAATGTGTTAATATACAGTACTTAACAATTTTGTTGTGAAAATGAGAAAACTAACCCGGTTCTCCCCTATTCTGAATTCAATGGTCACTAGTAATTGTACCAACCACTAAGGATGCCAGTCAGATGTAGCAATTCACTGAGAAGCAGCTGCAAAAACAACACTCAGGCTGGGATACAATTTACTGATGGAGCCAAGTCTGACTTGCATTTAAAGCTAATTTTAAAAGAATCTGAGCTGAGCACTCATCTTGGTACGCGTGTAAGCTCTACTGACAACACTTTGCCAGCAGAAATACTGTTTCTTTTTGCTCTATTTGTGGACGCAACACATATGTGCTTCCCCACATACAGCACATTGATCAGCTGTCTGGGTCCACGGGCTTCAAAGAGACCAACAGAGGAGACCAACTGACAGTGCTGATGACATGCTGTTAGCTGTGGACACACATGGACACCTGTACGAGCAAAGGTTGATGAGGTGATTCAATGCACCAATCAAAGGGAAAACTGCCCCTACAATTCCCCATGTAGTGCAGTACCACATCCTCAGGCTGGGTGAGATGGTAGAGTGTATTCCACAGGAAATATTTTGCAGCCAATGGACACATGGAGCTGGACCCACCTGCAGCCCATCAAACAATCACTGCTCTGAAGCACAGGAGTTCAGTTTCCCAGCAGAAGTGAATGCAGACGTAACACTGGTTTTTCTGACAGTCAAAGGCAGCGAATGAGGAGATCTTTATTATCACAGGGACCTTATGCAACACCATGTGGGGTGTAGGAATATGAAGGCTCACTGCTCTCTGTTCTGTACCAACAGGACTGATATTAAGCTCTCATTGATTACAGACTTGTATTGAAGACCCTAAAAATGAGGAAAGTTAGGGGAAATGAAAAGATGAGAGAAAAGAGAAGGGCTCTTCTGCAAACGAAGTCTGACATAGCTATACTTTTTGTTTTCTTTATAGGACATTTGGAATCAAAGGTACCTGGTTGAACCCTGCAGGGATGGAAACAAACTTTCCCTTAAATTGTTTTACATTTGATCAAAAACTTGAAGATGTACAGTAACAGGATTCTGTATTTGCCGTACATTCCCCTGACATGTTTTATTGACAGTATACATAAATGTATTACAAATAAAGAAAATGAATAAAAAAGAAGAAAACCTTGAAGAAAAACAATTGAAACAGAAAGGTGAGGCAAAGTGTGGTACAAAATATCACTTAAATAGAACAAACAAATATACATAAATAAATATATCAAAAAAATATATAAAATAAATATATCAATAAATATTAAATTTAAAAAATAGTTGTAAAAAGAAATCTAAGACAGTCAAATATAAATAAATAATTAATGACCTGAAATTCAACTTCCCACTCGAACAAATCAACATCTGCTCTAGAGCAGTATGGGACAGATTATTTTCCATCTGTCTTTGCCTTCTTCCCATGCATCTGTTCAACCACTTCTCCAGTGGCCTCCCCCACATGCTGGACAATAAGCTTTGCCCTGAAATAGGTTGTGGCCACTTTCTTTAGTGTGGGGCTGCTGGCCTGTGCCTCACTTATATCTGCTGCTATCCAGTTGTCGGACCCCTGGGCAGGGGCAGGAAGAAGGTCAGCAGGGACAATTAGCCTTGAGGAGAACAGGAGCAGTGACAGATGTATTCATGAGTGAGGGCTGAGATACCTATGGCATCTGAGCTGGTTGGACACTGGCTGCAGCTGCGACTGAGGTGACTGTGTGAGGAGCATCACTCTCCCTCTTTCCGCTCTACTGTCCTTTTTGGCAGGTGATACTGATGCCTCAGAGCAGGCAGCTGAAAGGCAACGGAAGGGCGAGCGGTAACGGCACAGGAGGTACTGGAAGAGGGTGAGGCAGGTTGACCCCCTGCAGAAGGACGGTAAGATTCAGCCTTTTCACCCTCTCATTGTGCCACTGAATGAGGGTGGTCTGATTAACCTCAAACAGCTGCAAGGTTGAGTCAAGTATAAACATTGATCATGTCAGGGTGCCCTTACCAGTCTTCACTGGCCTCTGATGACACTGGCAGAGCCTAACAAATATGGTCCCACAAGGCAGCAGCAGTTAGGCCATGGAGTAGGGGATCCAGATGAGTCATTCTGCATCATGCTGTCCACACCTGGGGTGAAATCAGCCCCCTTTTTGGAAGCCCTGACATGCCCTGTCTTCAGCCTCTCTTAGTACTGCTGGTGAGGATGTGTTCAGAACAATCTTATTGGTGTTTGATCCCATTACTGTATAGAGGGGCACACCTGACTCATCCTGAATGCACTTAACATGCTTTCTCTAGATGTCCTTGTCGAGGAGCGTCACTCTGAGGAAGACACATCCCTTCTGACCTATCAGTTAATGCAGAGGTAGGTCAATTATTCAGATGTTTTCCTTCTCTTCCCTCCTTCCCTCTGTCCTCCTTCTGCAACCAACACAGCAAGGCTACTTCTCATTCAGAGATAAAGCCTGAAAGGCATGCCATGGAGGTGGGATACAAGTCATGAGCAGTCTTGGAGCAACCTGCTTCTAGTGGGGCATGAAATGATGAATGTCCACCTTTATGGTAATCTCTGGTAATCCATCCAATCTTGCTTTGAGCCAGACAGTAACAGAACCTTTACCTTCTTCTTCATTGGTTGGGATGGTTACAGGTACAGGTGGGTTCTGGAACACCATATGGAACAGGCCTGGCCAGGCCACAAAGTCAGAGCATGCTCTGAGGTACTGGCAAAGCCACTGCTGCTGCTTCACTGAGCAAGTGAGGCTGTTGCCGAGGGTTCTCGCTCCCAGAGGGCGGATGATCTGGGCAGCAAAAGCAGATCTTTTTCATATGAGAAGAGAAAGAAAGTTAGACAAAATCTAAAAGACATACCAACTTTCTATCTGTATGTGACAATGACAACATTAATGTCATGTCTTGCCTGTCGTCAAGTCTGCTTCTATGTTCATGTTTCATCTTCTGTGTGTGTGTGTGTGTGTGTGTGTGTATGTGTGTGTGTCAGTTTTTATTTTGTAGTCCACATCTCAGTATTGTTTCTAGTTTAACATCCGGTGTTGATGAGTGCCCTGATTGTTTCCAGCTGTTTCCCTTACCTTGTGTGTATTTAGTGTCCGTCTTCCTTTGTCTTGTGCCAGTTCATTGTGTTCTCATCTCGTCATTGTGCCTCTTGATACCTTGTCTTGTTATGTGCAGTTTGATCTCTTGTTTGAACTTTGTAGTTTAGGACTCCAGCCGTTTGCTGTTTTGTCTTTTATTTTCAGATTAGTTCTCCAGCTGTTGCTGTGATTTTGTTTTTTACTTTTTTTTTTTTTTTTTTTTTTTTTTTAACCTTTTGTGAAAAAAAAACTCCTTGTTTAATCCCTTACTCTGAGTTTCATGTTTGGATTCTTTGTCTAACCCTTGTCAATTAAGATTATTTGTTCAATTTTAAGATACAATAACATTTAAATATTTTTTGATACGCTCTTTAAAGGGGAATCTATACACACACCTCTGACTGAGGATAAGCCTGAACTCAAGCCAGTGGGCCAGATCAAGCTTGTCCATAAAGGCCCTGTTACTGGACAGGTAGGTGGCTTTACAGCCAAGTGTGATGCATCTGAGGGTCTCTGTAATCATCAGGTAGTACCTTCCACTTCAAGGAGATGATCACATCCTGCAGGATGCAGGACAGGTTGGCCTGACCTTCCACAAATGGAGAGGCATCCACATGAGCAGTCAGTGATTAAAGAACCACTCTGGTGACATGGCCTGATGGTAAATAAGCGCTGGCCCAGGAGGTTCATACCTCAGTTTCAGGTCAATCTGCATTTGTTGGTTTTTCCACTGAGCCACAGAAACCCATTTTAGTCCTGGAGGGGGATGGTCTTCCCCATCTTTACTGGCAGTCAGAGAAGTCAGAAGAAGTTATTTAAATGTCATCATAGCAGCAATTTGTGAGCAATTTGAACTCGGTTCACAAATGCCCTCTTAGAGTGACAATCAGACATGTTTGTTGCCCCCTCTGAACAGAGATGTCTGCCCCTTCAGCTGCATTGGGTTTCTCAATCAGCAAAATTTCAAAACAACAGATTAGCAAGTGTGTCTTTTTGTCCTGCATATGTTTCACTGTATGGTAATTGATTATATTACTGTACCTTATGACAGAGGTCACACCATTTATTTATTTAAGGTGCCAGCTTGATCTGAGCACAAGCTGGCATGGCAGCTTGTGCTGGTATGGCAAACAGGGAGACACATTGAATATTACACCAAATGCTATGGATGCTAAACACATGGTAAAGCACACAGCAACCCCCCGTGCCCCAATACTGTTAGACAGATATTAGATAGATAACAACAATTACAATAGCATTTTCCCAAGTCACTGCATCAACCATTCCGTTTTCATTCTCTCTCTTATTTTATCTTCTGGAACAACCCATGTGCAGCTTTGTGTGCGGTGCAGGCCCAGTAGTCACAAAAACAAGTAACAAAAACACTTGAAGAAAAATTCAAAGAACAAAAAAGACACAACAATGGAAAGGAGCTAAATGGAAAACTAAAGTGTTGCATAAAAATGAGGGACAGAGCTCTACACACTGAAACTTGGCACTCACAGTATGTTCAAATTCAATAACAGTTTGTCTTGACTCCTCAAGCACGAACCCAAGGATTCCAGCCTCCTCCTTATACAGCTGCTGGAATCTACCAAAAGTGAGGGGTTAATATTTAGTGGTCAACTAACTAACCCCAAACTCTTCACTGGTCAGCAATATACTAAATATATAATAGGGGTTAGTAAACCATTACCAAGGTACATTTAAATGAAATGTTCAAACTGACTGAAAAAGAGCATTTTCAGGTCCCCTATTCTTCCCATCGACCCAAGCGATTTCTTGTTTTTGAGACTGTTTCCCCAGCCTTGGAAAAAACCCTTTCACATGGCTCAGAAGCCTGGGGTACACAGAAAGTGTACCCCAGGGTTAGGATAAAGTCTTTTGTGGTTGGCCCAGTATGTTAGCAGGTCTTCTGTCTGTTCCAGGAGAGGATCTGTCAGGTTTTGGTTTACTTAAACAATTGACCTATGTCTAACAACTGCCCTAAACGCAATGAGCCAATCACGGTGCGTAAAGCATTCCCAAACACTCTGACATTCTCTGACCGGACATCCAATGAAATGCATAGCAGAAAGTCAGTTTTCATTCAGTTTTAGGATTTTTTTGTCTGAGATTTTAAGCATGAAAATGGTCACATGGTGTTCACTGGGTACATGCAACTCTGACACAAGGTATCCTGAGAGGATGGCTGACAGAGTGTATTTTTTACCCTTTCCACATTTCAATCCAGAAAAGTGTTTTCTTTGGATAAAGTTGTGCGATAGACCACAACAACTCAACGTGAATAAAATTAACAAGGATGTTTACGTCTGTTCTAAGGAAGGTCAACATCGTATGTGAGGCAACATGTTGTCACTTTGCTGGAAAGAAATACAAAGTTATATTTAACGCTAGAGATGCTACAGCAGTCTGACAGACAGTTTGGGATTTTATTGTCTCCAAAAATCATCAACGTCTCCTACTGTGACACCTCCCATAGCACCTTTCACTGAATGTGAGTGGAGGGGGGCGGGGCTTAGCCATAGGTCAATTGCATTCACTGTGGCACGTTGTATTTGTCAGTCTCTGTTTGCCTTTTGATCCAACAGTCTCCAGAGGTCAGCTCTTGAAAAATATTGGCGATCATCCTCAACAGAAATGTCATAGTTCATTCCTTATTCATAATAGATGAAAAAAAAACTGAGGAGGCTGAGGTGGTGAGGAGGTGAAATGAACTACTACTGAGCATTGTGAGTTTATGATTTTTGTACATTCTGTTTTTGGACGCTCCTTCAGACCTGCTGCCACTCTGGTAAACACGAAGGTGGGGCATATATGAATACTAAACTAAACTTAACTAGGATGCATTCCCCAGGACTTTTCTGGACTCCTTTTCCACTGACATGTTCAGCTGAAGGTCTACAGTTTGCAGGGTCACTCTTAAATTGTAACATGTGGAGCTGAAAGAGACACTCTAAGAGCACGGTCACACTGACCATCCAAACTGTGCTGAACTCAAGCACGATTGACCCCTCGCAGCACCGCTCCTACGCTGGCCCATGGTCACACGCACCGCCAACCTACGTCACCATGAGGTGTCTGTTTGCATGGAGCGCGGTCTCATCAGAGTCAGCACAATGAGAGCAAGAACAACATTACAACTTTAGGGGCTTTTTGGCTCATGTTAAGTTGTTTTGCTCTGACACAGCTCTTAAACACCCCTGTTGTTGCTTAAAATAACTTGAGAGGAGTGGTAATGGCGATCGTGTCCGTGTGCTCATGCGTGAGTGAACCACGCTTGAGCATGGTACACTTGGTGTCACACTGGCCAAATGAACTGCAATTTAGGGACTTTACTGTTTGTGGGGACGCTACATTTGGCCAGTGTGACAGCACCCTAGAGCTAAAGCCTGGCTCACACTACAGGATTCTCTGGCTGATTTGACCCTGATTTAGCCCTCCCGACAATCAGGGGAGAAATCTGGTCCAACATGAAAGTCGGCCCCGATTGTTAGCTCAGATTATCTTCTAGAGTGAGCGGGTGATGGATCAATCTGAAGCCCCACGATTGGCTCACAGACTCATCGGAACCACCCTGATCATTTTCAAACATGTTTGATATTTATCGTAATGATTACGTGATATCAGGGACAGCTGCCTATGAGGGACCGGAAATGATTGGAAGTTATCAGAGATGAAGTGTTGAATGAAATGTTGGAAGGAGTGACTGATTTCAGACACAACCCGCTTCTCTCAAACAAATTCTTCATCCAGATGTTCAGTCTTCTGTTAAATGCTGTCACTAGATGGCGCCCTTACTCCATGTATTGTACTGTGCTTGAAAAGGTTCACCTTGTTGTAATACATTAATGAAAAGCAGAGCAGGCAGACACGATACCTGTAGTTATGTTTCACGTCAAAGTATTGATGTCTACAGCCAGCAGCACCACACTTGTGTCCATTTTTTTTTTTTTTATGTGTGTGCTTTTGTTTACATTTGCTTCTTCGTGAGATGATGTAGATCACGTGGTGTGTCACTCTTTCTGCTCTGATAATCCTGATGAAATGTGGTGTGCTGGTCTTTATTTTTAAATCATGTAGTGTGTTCAATGTTTAAGATTTGAGAGAAAATAATTTGTGAGGATTCTGCTTATGTGTGTGATACAACCTGATTCCAGAATTGATTAAGATTTTTAAACTCTTGTAGTGTGATCCAGGCTCTAGACGATCGTTTGGGAGCCATAACACCAAGTAAATTACAGCTGTGTGAGATGTTATTTTGAGTGAGGATGAAATGAAGACATAGCGGTATCACCTTCATTCAGAAACTTTCAGATTGCAGAACTCACCCCCCCTACAGATATCTGAAAAATACTAACCCCCAGGCAGCGCTGTGTTTTCAGGGTCAAATTTATTACCCCAGAACTAAATTTCGACCCCAGTTCCTTCGGCTGGAATGTATAAAGTTTTAAGGGAAGTACCTGTTGTTGAAAAACACCTTAAGAGGTAAAATGATCAAAGCTCAAATGTATCAGTGACATCTCCATGGTAGATGTGATTGGCTGATCAGTGGGCAGTAGGCCTTTTTCCTCTCAATAGGACTTAAATTTTTGGGCAGAGTCAGCCCTGCTGCAGAAAGGTGTATCTTAGCTGGCTGCTGTTTCTTCCCGCAGTTTCTCATTGAAGGGGCTGAGCTCACTGCCATCAATAATGAGTACCTGCGCTCGAGCAGAGCTGCAACAAAAGGTGACTGTTGGGAGTTACAAAATTTACAGTCACTTCTTTGACTACAAGTCACAACCACAGACATCAGGTAAACTGTCCAGCGGGTGTATCTCTGCGGTGCTGTTAGATGTTGACTTCAAACTTGGAGAGCAAATAACAAAACAGAACAAAACAAACTGTTCATTGTGTCTCAGCATAATTCAAACATTGCATTTATCATATTTACTGTAAATTCCGCTCAGCTCCTGAGGTCCCATCCATACCTGTGTGTCCCACTGTTTCAGGTTTATGTATTTATTAATGTTTGTTCATACTCTACTCTGTCTGAGACCAAAGCTCAGGCACTGGTTCATTTTCTAACTCTATCCAGACAGAGAAGACCACTGTGTGTATCATGAAATGAAACTTTTTTCTAACCTGCAGCGATTGTGGAATCAAGAAGCACTTGTAGGTCAAAGGCGATGCAGCAGGCAGAGTGGAGAGGAGTCATTAAGTCAGGGAACTTGTGCAGTCATTTCAATTAAAGAGACATAATATGTCTGGTGGTTGCAAATATGAGCAAGCATAAGTCACAACAAGCCAGTCGTCATAGCAGACCACCTGAGGCTGTTTTACACATTTCCATTTGTTTACTGAATTCTTTATTAAAGTCCAGTATAAACAGAAACAGACTGTTTGAAATGCTTTATATTTTTTGATTCCTCCAGCCCAACCTTTACTATATATTTTTTTTTTCTTCATGCTGTTTCGACTTTTTTTCCAAGCCGCAAGCCAAAATCAAGCTGCCCCTGCCACATAAAACTTTTTTCTTTCTTTTTTTTTTCTTTTATACTTACAAGTCACAATCTCTGATGTCAAAAAATGAAGTCACTGCTTTAACTCAACAACTCTGCCAGTTTCCAGATTTACTGAAGTAAATTGGAGTCTGCATTTTTTTTTTAAAAAAAAGGCGGCAACCATCTTTGGTTTCTGAAGAGTTGCTACAAAGCCCAGTGGCACTGCATGAAAAGTGGGATTTCAGATTCACAGGAATTGAAACTCAGTACAGATTACTGCCATAAACTTCAGGAAATTGATGGTGTTAGCTTCCCTAATGTTAGCCACATTCAGCAAATTTGATAGCATTTACCCACAAAATTTGATCTAGGAAAAAAGGGGAAAAAGGTTTTAAAAAATAGTCAGAGTTCAACCCATTTAAAGGAAAATTAGTGCTTCACTGACAAAGCTCAGTGTAAGGATCCAAACGCAAGACTCTCAGGCAAAGATGAAACACGTAGCTTTTATTTAATGAACAGATAAAGTTAAAAAAAATAAATAAATAAAATAAAAATCAGACCAACGCTGGAAATCTAAACTACAAGAAGAAACGAAATCTCAGCAGAGCTGGAAATCTAATCTTCAAAACCAAAGCGAAACACTTGGGATCCTAAGCGTCTTAACTTGGAACAATGGACAAGATCCTGGTGGTACGGGAACGAGATGACATGACAACAACAAACTGGCACAGGACAAAGGAAGGCACTGATACTAAATACGCTACAATAAGATGAGATACTCCTTTGCTCATTCCAAAACAAGTTAATTTACGGTTCAAGCAGCAAACAAGAAAAATATTACAATCAAATAGAATAATACAAGTGTAAGCTAAGAGAAAATGAAAGAAGAAAAAGTATTATAATAAGTACTGCTCTGTGGTCCTGACACAATAACAACAACAGTTCATGTTTTTATTACAAATGTGTTTAATATGCTACAGTATTTATTTTGACTATGGTACAGGCACTGGTGGAAAATGTCACAGAGCATGGGCTAATAAAGTGTTACCAAGTGTGACAAGACCGTACAGCTGATGCAAATCTTATGCTAAGGGCAGGAGAAACAGTCAAGACCGGGCAACACCAGGACAGGAAGTAAAACTAGAGACACCACAGGGAGAACTGTGCTACAAAATAAAGGCTGACAAAACATGACAGACATGACGGAAACTTGAATGCCAACTGATGAGACATGTCACCTAGTTTCTGATTTGTGATAAACCTAGTTTCCACTTCCACAGAAATAATCTTTGATAGAGATCTGGGATAAAATCTGTAAGATTCCTGCCTTTAGGTCTTTAGGTAGTGGGAGTTAAAGTGTTAAAAAAGTAAGAAAACAAAACCAGAAAAGAGCTCACTTTGACCCCCTGCAGAGTGTAGGCCATACACCACAGAAATGTACAAAAATACCTCTGACTCTGTGCTTCTACTGATTTCAGATCTGTTGCCAAGCTTGAGGATCCTTTAGGATAAATATATATCGTGCTTTCGTGCCTTACGTGAAGCACATACGGATAACAAAGGCTGCTGCTGCTGCAGCTTATTCCTGGAAACTTATGAAACTAGTGACAGCTAACACCAAACCCAGAAGAACATCAGTGGCAGCAGTGGAAATAAGAGGACAGAGACAGCAGCTGGTGAGTCATGAGAGGTGTATCTACCATGTAACAAGCTCAACAAGGCTCCCCATGATGCACTGATCAGACTGATGAGGGGGTGTGAGCGCTGAGAGGAAAATAAAAACAGAGTTGAACGGGAAATGAAGCTGCTTTTCTCACAGAAACTCAGACCAACCACGTGATGTTTTCGACTGACAGCAGATGGTCGGGCACTGCGGGGTCAGTCTGTGCAGGACCTGACTTCTGACCAGCTGGGGCTGATGCCAACGAGACACTCAGTTCTGGAGTGCTCTGCAGTGAATAAGCAGATGAGGAATTTAATAGTTTGTGCATCAGATTCTGGCTTTTCTAGGTCCCTGTATTCCTCCTCATCATGACCAGATATAAAAAAAAAATCACTGCATCCGTTTTTATCCACTCAGCAGAAATATCCTTTTTGTAAACAGTATGAGACACAGGTTAATATTAAATTACAGCTCCTTGGCTCATTCTGTGCCTCTCTTCATGCTGCCTCTTGCTCTCTGTCATCACGACCTGGACCAGATAAGACGCTGATCCATATTTTTAATCCTAAAATGATTTTTTTTTCTCTAAATCTCTTTTTGTGAGAAAATGTTTTTAAGGTGAATCATCTTCTTTCCTCCATTATGGCACATGACTCATACTGTGAGGAAAAAAAATGATTAAAAACCACAAACTGCAAAATAACCCAGCTGCCGTGTTTCCAATAACTGTGTCAAACCTAACCGTGGTGATCTTAGGAGCCGCTGAGCGGGTTCAAATTATTTTTCAATTCATCAATTCAATATGGGGACCACTTTAATGTTGCTCACAGTCATTTATTTCATTGTTAATACATGGCTGTGTTAAATCCTTGACCACAATAAGTCTTCTTTCCTTTGCTATAAAGATGATACCATGGCTAAAAATGTGAATCAGACTCTTAAAGATGAACTTTAATCATAAAATCTACCAAAAGAAGTTTGACTCACAAATTTGAGTTAGAAAAAACAGGAACAGGGGGGACTAAACACACACACAGATTTTAGGATATGACAATAAACTGCAAAACTGAACACGGCACATGAAATAAACATGTAACAGAACACAGTACAAGAGGTTCAGGGGTGTCAAAAGGTTTCTGATTTTTTTTTTTTTTTTTATTTTTTTTTTATTGCTTCTGTTACATTTTTGCTCACCGTGGTCTCATTTTTTCTCAGCAAAGTGAAGTCCTGCCCCTCTATAGAATCAGCACAACCATGTCTACAGACTGATGTAACTCAATCATGTCTTCATCCAGTGTGACAAAATTAAAAAGCTAGTAATCATTAGAAAAAAAAAAGAAGACGAAATTTGGTTTTCTCAGATTTCATTTTAAAAAATGAAAAAGAAATGAGGATTTAGTGTTTGCAACATTTTCATGTAACCTCAACCTAATGAACATAGGAAAAATATTTGTTGGGGGACTACATTCAAAGAATCTACAAATTTTGATGTTTTTTTTTACTCCTTGTCTTTTCATTTATCACTGCCGTATCAAGTCCCACAATGCCGCGAGTTCAGACAAAATTCAAATGTGAACACAGGGTGTATGTCCATCATTCAGAGTTTACTGAACACAGGAAAGAGCCTAAATTTATTTATTTAACAGAATTTAGCGAGAGAAAACTGTTTAAGTTCTGCCAATTTTCCATGAAGATGAGAATCAAAGCGATGTCGATTAAATTCTTCCGTCTTCTCCCCTCTGTTTACCCATGTTACTGACATCACTTGTGATACATTCGGGTACCCTCGTAAACTTGAGAATCTGACGATTACGCCAGTCTTTTTTGTTTTTGAATTGGACAAATGGCTCGTAAGAGCCAGTCATTTTATCTCGCTGATGGGTTTGGGATCTACAGGGTTTAATTGGTGTCTGCGTGAAAAATAGGAAGAAAACTGTGAGAAATTACAAATCGGGAGTTCAGCAGAAGAATGGGTTTAAAAGCAGGAGACTCCTGCTTTTGCATGAGAAATCTGGAGTGTTGGCAGGCAGGTGTCTCAGCTGTCTTTAAAGGCTCTGTGAAGACTGAGACGTTAGTTGAATTGAAAAGTCTTGATTTAATTTATTTACCCGTTCATAATCAATATTTTAAAACGAGATTATCAGCACCGGTTTCAAACCTGTTGACCCCTGGCCTGGATCTGTTCATGTTGTCAGTTTGTTGTTATGGTGTCAACATGGTTCATTTTATTTTGAAAGTCACCAGATTGTTTTAATTTGGTTCCAGAGCACAACGTCCTGGCCTGCTAATTCAGTTTTGTACAAATTAATGCATCCTAACAGGGCAGAGCGGCTGAATTCGTATTGGGCGTAAATTAATGAGTTACTACGTAGCTGGGTAATGAGTAGTATAATGTTAATTGTAAAGGCCGTTTTCAGGGAAACTCCTTCAGAGTGAGACCAGACCCCACTGTTCTTCTTTAGGGTCACATAAGACCCTCCTTTCTCTCTCTCTCATAAATTGTTAGCCTATGCTTAGATTTATATATATTTTTTTCTTCTTATGAAATCAAGATATATAAAGATATGCACCAAGCAGTTTTTGTAGCATTTCATCTGCCACTGTGGTCTTTTTTTTCAGGTTGAAAAGGTTAAAAAAAAAAACATTTTAAAATGACTACAAAGAAGCATTTTCAAACTGATTGAGATAAATGGGCAGCGCTCATCTGTTTCTATTCTCTGTTCATTCATTTTGGTCAGGAGGTTGCAAATAATACTCGTCATCTTTTTCTTTATCCAGGCGATCCTACAAAAACAGTCTTCTTCAGGTTTCAGTTTCGGTATCGTCTTGACAGGCGAGAAGTCTGTCAGAGATGTCGTTTTGAAAATAGAGTCAATGTTAAACATTTAATGCAGGCTGGTCAGTTCAGCAGGAAAATTAATCTGTTAAGTAAATGATAAATCACATTAGCCGCGTCGGAGTCCAACAAGTGGATGGATTTTCTGTCTGGCCATGAAATCAGTGCAGAGATGAGATATGGTCTGTGTGTGACTAACAGATCTTACAGCGGTGGTCCTTAAGTACATGAGATGTGAATGATATTTCAATTATAGCATAAGCTTATCTTTCCCCTTTACAATTGCATCTCATAATAGTCTATTATCCACGGCTTTTCACGCTTGATTATCAAATAGGATTCGGAGGCTTGGCGGGAGTTTGCCAGCAGCAACAAATGAGGCGGAGAGAATTGAGAATTGATTTCTTATAGAGCAGGGAAAACACCCTCACTTCCAAAAACCCACTGAACTAGACCGCACTCTCAGATATACACGACAACTTCATCCAAAGCTGCAGTATGTCACCGGGTAGTTTTCCCATAAGAAATACAAACGGCGACGCAGGCTTGCCCTCTGTTGGTTTTGTGATGCTGGTGTCTATTGGGAAAAAAAAAAAAAAAAAAAAAGGAAACTGCAGTGGTGAGAGCGGAGAGCTTCAGCACTGAATTATGAGTCCCTCAGGCCCACAGAATTTATTGTAGCCTTTACTGCTCTCAATATACACTAACACCCACACAAGCTTATGTACATGTGTACACACGCCCACACACACTGCACCCGAGAGAAGACATCCAGTCCACACACTGACACATGCACACACATCTCTTAGCATGCATTCATTTATATACATTAACATCTACACACACACACACACACACACACACACACACACACACACACACACACACACACACACACACACATAGTATGCTGTCAAGGATGAAGCAGCCAATGCTGAAGAAATAAGTTTAAAAAATAATAAAATTTTATGAAAGTAAAGAGATAAAATGGAGACATGTTTTAAGGGAACGAGGCCGTCAAAAGAGAATAATGAAAAAAAAAGGAAGGAAAAAAAAATTCTTCGCCTACTCTTTTGTGGCAAAAATCAAACTTCCCTGCGTTAGCGTGGACAGAGCCTGAAACAAAGTCTGAGTTGACAGCCCTCACAAAGTTATTCTCTGTGTGTTGGCTGCATGTGTGAGATCAGCTTTGTCTTCATAAGTTTGACCTGGAATAAGGTTTTCTTTTATCACTGTTATACTTTGATTGATCAACATCATAAAGTCTGATTCTATACTGATAAGGATGGAGGCGTGTGCTGATCTGTAAATAATACACAGGTGTAAAAAGTTAATTAGCAGGTTACGCCCCACAGCGAGGACAGAATCATGATCATTGTGTACTTATTGTGTTTGTGGGGATTCATTTGCCTGCAGGAGTTCCACTCGTTCTCTGCAGAACTTCCTGGTCAAGAGCACTTTTAAGACATGCTGTGTTAAGAGTGTTTTGTTGTATATGACCAAAGAGTGACTTTTAACTATTTATGCATGGATGTTGTTGCGTGTGTGTCGGTGTGTCCTCTGTGCAAACAGTAGGTACAAGTTTGTGTGGATTGTTTGGTCTGTAAGACAGCAGGAAAGTCAGAATGTACCTAAACAATAATAGCGAATGAAGTGACGGTCATACTTCTGTAAATGGAATACAAATTTATAATAATCTGATGATATGTGGAAAAGAGGAGACTAAATATTGAGAAAATGGGGACGGGACTAGATAAGCTCTGCTTCTCCCGTCTTCCCTTTCGGACATGTACAATTTGATCAACTATTGACAATGTGTGATGTTGTATAAGTGTGCTGACGTGACCGAAATAAATAAATAAATAAATAAATAAATAAATAAATAAATAAATAAATAAATAAATAAATAAATAAAGTTTACAGTAGGGTCGTGGACAGCCGAGGTTACCAAATTGCTTGTAGCTACTCACATTTCTGGTCCGTTGTTTCTGTTGATTTCTTTCATCTTCTATCCCTCTTATCCTGTTTAAAGTTGCGAGTGTCTGGACCCTATCCCAGCTGTCTTAGGGCAGGAGGCTGGGTTTTGCGCTCACGCCTCAAATACACTGGCTGCATCTGTGTTGCAGCTCTGTGCCGCTCCGCTGCGTGTTGACTGCATTTGTCAACTCACACCAGCTGCATGTTCAGTCCAACAAGACGCAGGACTGACAGACAGCTGGAGTCAAAAGACTGAGGAATTCCCTCTCCATTAATGAGCCTCTCCTCATTCATGTTGTGTTGTTAAACCTCAAACCAGTTGACACTTCGACATGTGACTTCAGGAGCTGGGAATCGAACCCCCGTCCTTCCGATTAAGAGACTACCACTGATCCACAGCCGCCACCTGTTACGTTGATGTTGTTGTCAGTTAATTTCGGCTTTTTAATTACAAATTTATCCATTTCCAATTTGACGTGTTTTTTTTTTACAGTGCAATGTGTGTGTGTGTGTGTGTGTGTGTGTGTGTGTGTGTGTGTGTGTGTGTGTGTGTGTGTGTGTGTGTGTGTGTGTGTATGTATGTTGGGGTTTCATAGGCCTGCACAGGCATGACTGGCACATGTTGGTGCTTGGTACTCTCCGTGGCCAAGCACCCAAAACATCTGGGTCTACACTGTAATCAAAATTTTGTTTTGATGCAAAACAAAGTTATTAAAGCACCAGACCAAAAAATCAAGAGAAGTCCTCTAGAAAGAAATTGCACCTTAAACACTACAGAAAATGTGGGTTTATCATTCAAGACTTCATGTCAGTACAATTCAGATAAACAAGAGAACCAGAGAAGGGATAAGAAACAAATCTCATCCAGGCCTTCCATCACAGAAAATGAATACAGACAGGCTGCATGATTTGCAGTCTGTCAAATTTCTGTAATCATTATTCAAGGAAAATATGAAATGAACAAATGTTACATCATTTCTCTCCCACAGGCAGCCTGAAGCAGGCTGGCATGAGAGGTGTTTGTCTTCAACCTGGGATGAGGTCTCAGAGTTGTTAGACATCAATCAGAGATTACATTTATTTATTATCCATTTAATGTGACTGTTACAACCCTCTGACTCCGTCCAATCATCTGTGTGTATTCAGATAGTTCAGCCTTTCCATTCAGTCCTGTCTTCAACTTTTATTTCCGATGTTCAAATTTAAACATCCTCTGGCAGACGCTTGTGGAAAGGCTGCCAACAAATCTCCTTTCAGCGATTATCACTTTGGCTCAGGTTTGCTGCTGATGAACTGAAATGTCTCCAAAGAGAAGAAACTTCTCTGCTTTAAAATCTCTGAGAATTTCTGAACTTTGAGAATGAATTATGTCGGGTGATTTTAACGGCAGTACTTACTTTATATCAAGGCTTAATGGTAATTCTCAGAAGGGAGAGGTTTTTAAAGACAGAACAGAGAAGTTCTTGCTTCAGAGAAATGCAGTTTTCATGAGTGTTTACAGCTCAGCAACCTTTTACAGTATGCAACACTAAGATCTGTAAAATTCCTTTACAGAGTCTTTATAGAGACTTGAAGGATTTGTCATCACTTTCCAAATGCTGATTTCTCAGCCATAGAAGACTGTCAGTAGTGGGAAACAATATCCTCTCAGAGGTATTAAATGGATTAGACATAAAATCCCCTCACAGCAAACAGACATTATCAGCCGAGGCGCTCTGCACTGATTCATTATGCGTCTTTTCAGGTTGATATCTTGATATCTTCACTGATTTTTCTTCCTCTGCTCACCTAACAATGTTACAAAATGTTACAGCTTGAAGCAAGATTCTTCTCTACCTGTGTGTGTTTGTGTGTGTGTGTGTATGTGTGTAAGGGAAAGCTGGCGGTGTGGTTGTGTGCAGACCTGTAGCCAAACAGGGTCTATCTAGCAGGTGCAAGATGATTATTGTGCAGCACTATTGTTGCTCCATCCCTCATTTCCAGTCTCAACAAAGGTCTCTTGCCTCTACAGCAGCTTGAGAAGCAGACTTATCTTACACACTCCTCCCTCACTATCCCTGCATGCAGAAAACTGTCTGGCTTTGTTTTTAGCTCCTTTGGGAAGGTTAATATCTGACCGTGTTGAGTTTTTAGGAAAAACCAGGCAGACGCGAGGCCTCACATGCCTCGCCTCCATTCTGCCTTCTCCTTCCCCTTCAGGGGCCAGGACAATGCAGAGGGCTTAAACTCCGAGGCTGGGTAAGTGCTCCTGGAGGAAAGATCAATTTTTTCATGAATGAGTCCCAGGTGTTTTAGGAGTCAGGCAGAAGCAGGCGCCGTGGTCTGATGTCAACGATTAACAAAAGAAAAACTGATATCCCAGCAACAAACACAATGCAGATCCTTGAGGACAGCATTTCTGCAGGACGTGACAGGATTTTCTCTTCAGTGTTATAGAAAGTATGTTTGAAGAAACAGAAAATAGTTCAGAAAGGAACTCCAGCTCTTCTCTGGTAGAGAAAAACTGCCAAGGTCAGATTGAAACAATAAATATTATTTATTTATTTATTTACTTGCTTACTTACTTATTTATCTGGTGTGCTTGAAACACCGAGACATGAATGCCTTGAAATTGTCTGTAATCACTTCACCATTTAAAGGTGGATTCACTTTGCTTTGAGTTTGTTTTTTTCTCTCTGTGTTTGTCCCACAGTTTGCAACTCCAGAGGCCTGCACAACGAAGCTGGATTAACACATCCAAAATCTTTTTCCATTACCTCGGTTAACTTAATGAGACATTCACAATCCTAATAAGTGGTACTTCGAAGTTGGATATCAACTTGCCGAGTCAATCCAGGGTTTTCCAGTCTTGATAAGTGCACGCTCACATTTAAGAGGTGGAGTCTGCAGCATCTGAACAATCACAAACATGGAGAAACAGGAGAAACTCTACAGAGCAGCCTGCTTTACCATGGAGGAGCAGAGAATTATTCTTTGGAAATATGAAGAATTTAAACACGTCATCCAGACTAAAAGCAACACTGTTACTGCAGCAAAAGCCAGGAAGGAATGCTGGAAGAAAACGGTGTAAATTCCTGGGATTATCCAAAATTAATTCAGAGGACAATATAAACAGACAGCACTCTGATCACTTAGTTTGACTTTATTACGCCCAGATGTTTAGAGCAAAGCTCTTCCTCAGCGTCCTTCCTTTGGTTTATATTTTCAATTGAGTTTTGAGGCTCCGCCCCCGTCTGAGTGTGTTTTATGTTGGAATATTAAACAAAATTAATATTATTTCCTAAACTCCCATGTAGTTGTGCGTTCCATAAATTCCTGTTTCTGCAGTTCTGCCATGTGTGACCATTATTATTAACATCATTATTTAAAATGCAACAGTGGAGCTAAACAGACTTGTGGAACAAGTATAAAAACATCCTTCAAAGCGCTCAGTGAGGCTTTATTTCTTCACTCTGTCTCTGATGTTTGGATGAAATCAACTGAATTTATTTATGGATCCATCAGCTGACAAATGAAGTTCAGACCATTTGATGAAAATCTGAATCTCTTGTACAGGATGACCACGTGGACATCAAAAGGAATGCGTCCGTCCCTATAAACTCTCTCTCTCTCTCTCTCTCTCTCTCTCTCTCTCTCTCTCTCTCTCTCTCTCTCTCCTAAGCGCTCTGCGCACCAACATTGACAGGATCTCCTAAAAATGGGTCTTTTACAAGAAAGCTGATTGGTCAGGAGGTGTTGTTATTCTACTCATTGATCTCTTATCCAGATCTTAACCTGCTACTGTGCAGGTTAGCCATTCAGCATATGTTACCATGGTGAATTATTCTGGTAAGAAGTGAACCAGCTTCGTAGGACAGAAAATCCAGGGTTGACCCAGCAGTTACCTTGCTAAAAGTTAGTCCAGCTTCGTAGTCCAGGCCTCAGGTTTATCACTGATAAATATAACAAACACAGGCTGCAGAAAATGTAAGCTTCACCCACGGTTTCATGGCTCAACCTAGCTTCTTTTCTTGGTCAACGTGGTGACCCCACAAAGTTGTTGGATACAGAAGTCTATGAAAATGTTAATGGGCTTTGGCCAGAATGGGTACTGTTATCCAGGATAAAGAGAAGATTGTTTTCCTCTTTAATTTCAAGACTACGTCTCTTTGTTCAAGACAAATATTTGCAGGATGCAAAGTGTAAGAGTATTATTATTGTTATTATTATTTGGAGTTATGTAGCACTATTGTTGAGAAGGTGATGAGACTGTTTAGTTGTACTCAGCCCTGTTCCTTTAAAAGTGTAACTTAAAACTAAAAGGAGCGATCTTGCTTCTCACTTTTTACATCTACAGTATCTATTTTTAATCACCACATAGGCATGAGGTCCCTCTGAAAATGGGATGTCACATCTCAAGAGGCCTTTAACACATTTACACTTAACGGAGACAAATATGGTAGGGGCGCACTTGTGGTCTGGGCATCCATGAGTTCATCACTACCATAAATTCTTATTTTCAGTCAGAACATCATTGATTATGTCATTGATTATGACTATTCAGACATGAGGTCCCTCCTGAAAATGAGATGTAGCATCTCAAGAGGCTAACCTCTGATAAATCAGACGACAGGTCTATGGTTCATGGATCTGTCACTAACTTTAGTTCTTACTTTAGTCCACTTGTCTCCTCTTACCTCCCTTCCTTCGCCCACACACCCAACACAGCATGGTGTGGATTTGCTGTTCATCATGAGACTGGGGTCCACATTCAAGATTTCCTGCTGCTTAACAGAAGGTTTTTTCTTGCCGCCTTGATGGAGGGATTCATGATTGGCTATATGGATTCATGTTGGGTGTTGGATATATATATATATATATATATATATATATATATATATATATATATATATATATATATATATATATATATATATATATATATATATATATATATATGTGTGTGTGTGTGTATCCTCAAAATGAAGAGCTTTATGCTCTATTGTAAAGTGTCTTGAGATAACACTTATTATGAATTGGTGCTATACAAACAAAGATTGATTGTTTGATTGATACACTGTCAATTTATTTATCTTTTTTTCCACATTACATACTTGATAGGCTACAGAATTTACAAATCCAAAATACTACAGACCCATGCAAAAATTCAACAAAATAAAGTTTGGCTTTCGTAGGCTGAGATCACATCTGTCATGTTTAAAGAGCCTTAAAGTGCGACACCAAGGCCTAAATGCACGTCAAGTCATTACACAAACGAGACCATTTATGCCGTTATGGAACCGCTCATTTAGTCATAGCATCAGCCGCAAATAATTGGCCAGTTAACTAATTGCACCATTAAAGTGAAGCAGGTGCAGAACGTCATATGTCAAGGAAAGCTCCTGGAAAACCCATCCAACAATTTCGAATGTCTACTACACATAAATAGCAATAAACATAGAGAGCGGATTTTTAATGGAACAATGTAATCATTGCACTTTTCTGCAGATGATGTTTGCCTTGAGCGGTACAGGTCATTCTCCCAGGGCATGAAACATGAAATTGAAATTTCAGCCGTTTTGCTGAACATCTGATATCCCAAGGTGAAAAACGGTAAACATTTCAAATTTAATTGACCATGAGTGTTCTCCTCTTGTTTTAAATCTTTGTTAGTTTTGGGGTTTGGTTTTGATTTCACAGCAAACAGAAAATCAAGTTTCCACTAAATAAAGTAACTAGAAGCTGAACAGAAGTCCACTCATCCTTCTCCTCTCTATCTGAGTGGACTCTGAAGTATCGCTGCGGACACTTTAATAGACTTTTCAAGAGGGTCTTTTTAGTATTAATTTCACAGTTGCATGGCTACATGAGGATTTAATTTGTTCGAGCCAAACATGGTCCGTGTGACTCTTTGACTCGCACTGTGGAACTGGAGAAAGTCCAGTTTTGTGGCTTCACAGCTAATTGTCTGTGAAATGCAGCATGCCTATTTCAAGCCAAATGATATTTCTCCCTTTTCATCAGCTGCAGTTTCAGAGAGACGAGGTCGCTGAGTGCCACTGAGACCAATGAGGCATTAAAAACCAATACATTCTGGTATTGTTAAGCACATGCCTTTTCACTCTATGTTCAGACACTCTCCTTATAATACACATACTTAGCGTGCTTTATGACAGGCTATTGGGTCGCACGTCCAGGCCATACATCCAGCATATCAAGACAATGATAAGACTTCTTTACGGATGCAGAGCTTGAAGTCTCCAGAAGCTCCAGAAGTCTCTTCTTAAATATCACTCAGTGGAGCCGAACAGGGAGAAAGAGCAATCACCCAGCTGATTAGATTAGTGGACACAGGACAGATAAAGTGTCGGCCGGCTGATTGAGAGAAAAAGGAACACGGGCCAGGACCTGCTCCTGTGGATCACATTAATTGTGCTTTAAGTCCACCAGCCTGCGGCTTAGCTCACACGTCTTCCCAGGGACGCAATTAATATTGGATGTCTACTTGTTGCAAAGCACATCCGAGCGAACGCTCTCACACACATGTGCACACACGCTGCAGTTCAGGGGGTGATTAGTGGCTGTGTTAGCTGCCTCCCAATGAGTTTCACCAAAGTCTGTGTTCACTGCAGCACGCCACACCTGAGGGCAAAGCATTAATCGAATTCTCACTGCTGATAGCCCCCCTGTTTAAGCCTCTGAAATGGTAATTGCACAGATTTGCGGTAATGCTTGTTGTAGTGCTGCAGTTAGTTTACCAACCTGTACGTTAAGGAAACAGTCTGTGTTGGAGGGATGGAGGGCTGGTTGACCTCCTGTCCATCAGGCTTCCTTCTGTACTTCTTGTTCTGCTGTTAATGAAAAGAGATTTTATGAGGTTTCATGAACCAATAAAATGAAATTACAGGCTTCAGTAAGGATGATTATGTTTGTTGAGATACACTAAGCAGAGGTTGAAAGTTTCAGGGATGGATACACTTTGTGATTGTGCTTCAGGCTCCTGTGAGGAACTTTTACTTCGCACAGCTCCTACATTGCAACCTTGTGCATTTACATTTATCTCTTTACTTTTCTTATGTTTTTCTATATTTTCATATTTTATATCCTAATGTTTTTCTGAGGCTACAAAGTGGCACAACGATTAGCCCTGCAGCCTAACAGCAAGAGGGTCTCTAGTTTGAATCCCTAGTTTGCCCGGTGGACCTTTCTGTGTGGAGTTTGCATGTTCTCCTCGTGCATGTGTGGGTTCTCTCCAGGTACCCCAGCTTCCTCCCACAGTCCAAAAACATGCTCATCGGTTAACTGGTGATTCTAAATTGTCTGTTGGTGTGAGTATGAAAGGTTGTCTATCTGTGTGTGTCAGCTCTACGATTAACTGGCGACCAGTCCAGTGTGTACGCCGCATCTCACCCTAAAGCCCTGTGTACATGACATTTCACTCAAAAACGCGGAGAAAAAAAATCTGTGTCTACCCGGAAAGGCTGATGAACTGAAAACACTGTATTATACATAACCGACCTGCAGGTGGCGATACAGCTGTAAAGTCTTTTATTAGCCCTCCTCTGAAGAAGAGGTGGTGTATTAATTGAACGTGTCCTATCTGAGTGCAGAAGTGGAGCAACAGATGCACATTTTGTTGAAAGGCAGTCAGCAGATTCAGCAGCACAAGCACAACCCGGTAAGTCCACCACTGAACTGTCGTTGTTGTCCGGTTTCGAACAGAAAACAGTTTCATGCTAAAACCGCTCTTGATTAAACAGCACCTAAGACAGCTGGGACAGGCTCCACCCACCCGCGACCCTGACACGATAAACAGTATAGAAGATAAATGAATGATATTTCATATATTGTATAGTATGTATGGTATATCTCATTCTGTATGAATTAAGTTGTTGCTAGTTCTGTGTTATTTCCTCATTTGTTGTTTAGCACCAGAACACCAAGTGAAATTCCTGCATGTGTGAATGTACTTCATGTTTAACCCAAATCTGCACAATCTAAAAGAAGCAGAATCAGACTTGGGTTTTATTGCTGTGTCTGACATCTATCGCATGTGGGGATCTTCCACCTTATAATTCAATGCTTTGTTTTAGAGTGCAGCATGTTGTTTGTTTGTTTTTTCTATCGGCAGTGTAATGAGCAGCAGTTCAGAACATCTCTTAATGCAACAGTATTCAAGTGTTACAGTGTATTTAACTAAAGTATTTCAGATCCTTTAAATGAAGGATTATGTTCTTCATCAGAGTCTGAGGTACTTGTACTTGTTTGGTTGTAAGGCGTTAATGAGTTTTTTAAACATCCCTAACAAACCACAGATCTTCTGCTGTGTGTAGTAACTCACTGTTAAACCACTGTCCAGCCCTTTGACCTCCAGGTTGTATTTTTATCTTGACTACAACAACAAACTGTCATAATGGCCAGGAGTAAACAGGTTTGTGGTATCACAGCCCAACATGCTATCACTGTGAACCACTGTATAGCAATAATCATAATAATAATAATAGCACGCTCCATCATGGTCACTTCTTCTCTTACTTAAGTCCACACATGATAAAATGAGGCCTGAAACAAGGCAACCTTTAAGAGCACAAGAGGTAGACAGAGAAAGAAAGAAAAGTGAGAATGATAGTTGAAGGAGTTAGACGATGGCAGTAAGAGCATCTTCAATCTAGAAAAAATGTGCAGAGATAATTGCATCATGTATTGTATAAACTATTATTCTCAATAAGAGGAAAACACTGCAGGGCTTCAAAACAGAGCATCCTGTGAAAGAGAGTAGACGAGAAATGATTGTTATCCAGACAAATAAGGGTTATTATATTATTCTAAAGAACACATCGCCCTGAAAGTGGGTCCAGAAAAGAATAAATGACAAAAAATAAAAACTCAGCCAGCTATCGTTTGCTCACATTCATGTTGATGAATTATCAAGGTTAGCACCTCATGCACAGCAGTCTGTGTAATGTTAGCTCAGCTGAATAGCTGTAAAACACACACACACACACACACACACACACACACACACACACACACACACACACACACACACACACACACACACACACACACACACACACAGGTGTCTGTTCATGAATTTCTTTTTTGTATCACATTTTAAAAAATGGGCAGTTTTAGCAACTTTTTTTTAAAAGTTTTTTAGTAAATATGAATTAATGCAATGCAGAAAATACTTAAATACCTTATAAACTTGTTTTTAAGGAAACTATTTTTCATGTCAATGAGATAGAGGTCTTTGAAACTCATGTATCAAATATGATAAGGTCGGCAACTTTCTTCCATACTAAGATGTACTGACAGTGGTCGAGTGTCTCTGGAAAAAAAAAAATAGAGTTGTGCAGAGAGGCTACAGGTAGTTCATGTATTTTCTATTTAAAGGAAGCTCCCAGAGACAGTCCTGCAGTGAACTTCATGTATATAAATGACTTGTTGTGATGTCTCTGCTGTCTGTCTTGGCACATTTTAAAAATGGAGGCTCAAGTGAAGGCTTTGGCAGTTCTGGTAACTGCAATATGGACTGTTCTGGACCAGCACCACAGAAACCTTGTGGGAATAAAAACAGAGTCTGAGGTTTGCTCATCATTTTAGGATACAATGGCTCCAAAACCCTTATACAAGTTATTCAGCAGGTGCTGTGGTCCCCAACCATTGTTAGCTCCTTGCTCCTTCAAATGGATCCATCAGGTAGAACAATCCAGAAAGAGCAATGCTGGTGCTGTTTTTTTTTTTTTTTTTTTTTTTTTTTTTTTTGTACCTTGGTCTTTAGTGATCTTTAGCTTCAAAAACATAATAAGTGCATCAAGTGTTAAACGCTAACAGTGTAAACTTCCACACTTTAACTTTCTTCACAACCAAAAATCTACATAAAAAAAGAAAAAACAACAAGAACAGATTCTTTTTCTTTTTTCCTCATAGACTTTAGGACTTTTAGATCAGAATAAAAGTATGTCAATATTTATAAAGCCTTGACATAGATACACTGGCTTTATGAGAGCTGTGATCTTCATTTTTAAAGCTGCTGTCAAAATCTTTTTAATCCGATCGTATCACATGTAGAAGAGGAATGTACATGTAAAAATGAGCTTACAGCAACATTCATGTATGATTAATGAAACTTTCGGACCAGAGACAATTATGGCGTATCAGGTACTGATAAATCTGGTCCCTGAAAACAATCATAGTTCAAATAACACGCGCCTAAATATTAAAGGTTCAGCTGCTCGAACCAACAGAATTTACAGCATGGAGGGATGAATTACGGAAAAAATGAGACTACTCTGTGCCGGAGATCGACAACACCAACACCATAGCAACCAAGGTAGAGAGAAATGTAGCTGAGTTGTTTGGCAGCTGAAAAAATGGCGTTAAAGAGTCAGAAAAAACACGTCTGCAGCCGTCAGAAGTGTTGATGTAACAAACCAAACTACTGCAGAGTTTTAAACATTTAGTTTACACATTCTTCATTTATACTTCAATGAATAAATCTGTGATATCTGACTATTAGACGCTTTAGTATTATTTTAATTATTTCCGTTCAGGTCCAAAAATGTGGACAGATCGCTGTTAAAGATGTGTTTCAGCTCTGAAAGAAGCTGCAGTCGGACTCCAGCTAAACCTGTCATAGGCTGAGGAGTGACTGAAGCTCTGCGTCAGTTTCAGGCACAAGTGACGGAGGAACAGACCAACCTGCACTGTGTCTGATACAGAAAATTAAACTTTTTCAAGATGAAGAACTGCTTCACTTAAAAACTGATTTTATGTTCTTTATCTGACCTGCGTGAAGCTGGCCCCCTGCCCCACGCCAAACTTAGTAAAAATAATCTGAAACGTTAGCATTTTGTTTGTGCTGCTTTGGTTTTCAAGATACAAAAAGTTTATTACAGAAGATGGGGTCACACAGTCCCCATGTTGTCCAATTTCAATTAAAATGGTCTCATTTGTTTGCGCTATGTTGGAGCTGGTTAGTGCTAGAAATATTTTCATCATCGTCGTCTCCTTTTTTTATATATATATATATTGGTCTTAATGCCAATAACTGGAGGGATTAGCTCTAAAGGCCATAATGAAAAGCAAAAGTTTATATTCAAACAGTTCATGAGGAGGTGATTCCATGAAAACCTTTCCAGTATTAAATATCGTGTCTATAATGTATGAATGCTCCCTGGTTGCCCCTCTTTTGCTCCTTGTCAGCCTCATCTCTGCCTTTTTTTCATTCTTGCTCATTAAAACCTTCCCCATAACACCGATTCCTCCCCATTAGCCCCCCGCTGGCCTCTGGAACTTTCTCAGCTCAAACTCCTGAGTTCTTTCTCCTGCTTCCTCTTGTCACTTGATTTCTATTTTTTTTTATCCTGATTTCTCTCTAACTGCCTCTTGTATTACCCTCCTTTCACAGGAGACTTACACATCCGACTGTAGCAGCTTTAATTCTTCTTGATCTCGGGGCTGTCTCGCTTCTAATTCTCTGGTAGACTCCATTAGCTGCAGGATAGATTCACATGGACTCGGTGTCACACTGAAGCAGAATCCTGTTAGCTTTGCAGATCTTTTTAATGTAATATTTGTGCTGCAGTACATCTGCCTTTTTTCATGAACACCATAGAGATCTGCACCAAATGACTGCACGTCACAGAAAAAGTAAATTCAACAATGTGGCTTCACAATATTTTTTATCTACACAGCAAATCTTGTGACTTAAGCAAAAAGAGTAAAGTGTTAAATTTCAGGAATTTACTCAAACACGTAGACTCCAGTTTGTGTTTAGGGCACTTTTTACAGGTAGGGGGAAAAAAACTGAGTTTATTCACAGTTTGTTGAAGGGAGTCATTCAGCACTCAATCAGGACATACACCAGGTCTGGTTTCACAACTGCAATAACTCCCAACATTTCCTTCATAAGAGAGCACACCATGTAGCTGTTAATCTGTACTCACAATAAGTCAGGGATACTCTGAGGTCCTCAGTGGATTTAATACTTAAGGTGTTTGTTTCACTTCAGTGATTTTTAGGATAGGGAGGCAATTATATTAGGGTGATAGACACACCTCATTTAGTGTTTTCCATGTAATGATCTCACTGTGTACAGAGCATCTTACATATTGGGGCCAATACTAAAAGATACAAAAAAACAACCCTTTTCAATGTGGCATCAATTTCAACATTCTGGGGGTATAAAAAGCTGGTATTGTCAGTAAGTCATTCCCAGTTCATCATTCAAGCAGCCATGAACACACCAGGTCAGTAGCAGGCAGCCAGATCCCTGTGAACTTGTTGTGTCTCAAAGTGTCATCAGCAGACTTTCAGAAAGACACAGAACTGTGACGGTGATATTTTATTATTGTAACTGTTGGGAATTGTGTACAGCAGGTGATCCACAGTTACCTACACAGGCTGTGAACGAGTGCAGCAGCAACAAGCTTGACAAATGGGATATGACACAAGGAGCACCTGTGGGATATGACATTGTGTTTATATCAGTGATATGCGCTTATATCAGGGAAAGCTCTGCCCCTACGTTTCCAAACTCCATCACAATGGGTGCGTCTTAAAGCTTCCTTCCTGAGGTGCCATATTGAAGGATGTCCCAAAACGTTAATTGATCTATGGTTAAGTCCCACCCTAAACGTGGTGAGCCAATCACAGTGTGTATAGCATTCCTATGCACTCGGACATTTACTGACTGGACATCTATTGAAATGCATTGCAGAGAGTCAGTTTTTGTTCAGTTTTATTACGTTTTTCCTGAGATTTTAAGCTTGAAAATGGTCACATGGTGTTCATGGGGCACATGTAACTCTGACACAAGATATCCTGAAAGGATGGGTGACGGAGTGCATTTTTTACCCTTTCTTTTAGCCACATCTCAACCCAGAAAGTTGTCTACTTTGTATTAAGTTGTGCGATAGATCACAACATCAACTCAAGTTAAGTAACCATCATATTTTAGGCAACATATTGTCACTTGGCTGGAAAGAAATATAAAGTTATCTTTAACACTAGAACCACCACAGCAGTCTGGCAGACAGTTTGGGATTTTCTCTAACGTTAGCTAATGTTAGCCTAGCGTTAGCTCTTAGCTGTGTTGTTCATCATGTCTCTTTGTTTGTTGGAGTTCATTGGCCTGTTTTGTTCTAGTTTTTGTTCCTTGGTGATCGTCCATCATTGTTAGCTGTTGTTCAAAGGGCTCTAGTTAAACTAACTTTAGTTTAGCTGGAGCTTAGCTTGATTAGCTTATCTGGAATAGCCCAGATAACAAAGCTTGGCAAACGTTCTGTGTAATGATTCAGGGTAAATACTGTAGCTCCAAACTAACAGAGACTCTCTTGGTAAAGATGGTTAAAAGGAGGTTAGATTTTTCTCATGACCGATGCTGATCCTCTGTCTTGTTGTCTGAGATGGTGACGGTAACCAGATGTGGTTTATCAGGTTTGCTCTGGGAGCTGGAAGTTTTGTCTTGTAATTGTATTTTTTAACAACCTTCTCAACAGTACATAGATTCATTTATCACTGCAATGTGTAGTTTAGTCCCTTTTGGTGCCTTCAGATGATATGTGATCTTTCTGTCTTCAAAAATCATCAATGACGTCCTGTGAAATGTCTCCTACTGTGACTGTGTAGTAGTCAGTATGCAGTGCCTACTACATATTAAATTCACATGTAGTATGCAGTAGGTGGTTTTAAAACAACCATTGTTTGTCCAAGTGAGTGGAGGGGGTGTGTGGCTTAGCCATAGGTCAATTGTGCTCAAAGGAGAGAGGAAGGAGGAGATTGATCAGAGGAGTGATGAGCAAAGAGACACAAGAGCTGGCTTCACAGAAGTCTTTCCACTGACAGACATGCCCCCATGTGGGATATCACCAGTGTGCGAACTATACCCCGGCTTTCGGGGGGGGGGGCTCACTTTTATTGGGTGGTGGTGGGGGTGGGTGGGGGGGTTACGCTTACGCGTGCCTCAGAGCGAGGACTTACTCAAAAAACATCAAATATTACACGCCTGTAAGCCCACTTGGCTTATGTCAGCACATGTAAACGCATATCAAACCAACCTCCACACACGCATCGAATCTGATACAATCTGATACATGCCGATCTAGATACAAGGAATCAAGTCCACATTAATGTGTTCAAATAACGTGTTCCGAAATACTTTAACAGACATCAACAAACCAATCAGTGACATCTCACAAACACAATCATCATAATTCAAAAAAATCGGCCAGGCTGCCTACAAGAGATCCAACAACGTCATGAACAACAACACAGTGTTGTTCCAGCACACACAGAAAGATAGCTTGCTCAAAGTTCAGTTCACTTCAGATAAAATGAACTAATTCACGTTCATTTTTTTGATACAAATTCTCTTTTTCAGAGCCATCCACGTTTTATTGCTAGAACCGCCCCTGCAGTCTGACAGATGGTTTGGGGTTTTTTTTGATACCAATTAACTAAAACTAAAATTACAAGCTTGTTGCACCATGACTTTTCCAAAATAGATGTTCTTTATATTTTCTGAAGCTTATATAAGGTTGTTTGATGAAGCACTTGAGCATTTATTCCTCCAACCGCTGCTGCTGTCACACAGATGGCTGTGGAATGAGACATGATGATACATTTCGCGGAGATTTCCCATTGGTATATTTTGGGTTTGATAAAATGCCACAGGCACCCACAAACAGAAGGCAGGGCAAAAATAATGGTTCACCATTCTTAAATCAATGAGCGCTTTCAATGAACACACTCAAGTTGACTCGTTTTTTTTTTTTTTTTTTCTACTCGTTCACGCCCAACACTGCAACACAGTGCTAACAATTAATAAGACAGTTTATACAGACTGGCCCTTACCTTAAGGCAGGAGTGACCACTCAGGCCTGGGATCAGCTTCCTTTGCTGTCAGTCCAGAAGCTCTTAATGGGAACAGGCAATGACCTGATTTGATCCAGGATGTGATGAAGGGTGCTGGGTTGAGTCCCTCTTAAGAGGGTCCACTAGGATCCACAGAAAGGAGCAACGAGAGGCTGCTTCTAGTTTTCCAACTTTGACAAACTGCCAGGTGTTGCTGAACTTCCATTCTCTCCACTGCTGGTTGGTCCAGTTAGCCAGGTGACAGAGTCAGGTGGAGGCAGCATCATCAGCAACCCCATCTCCAGCCTCCGTAAGCTCGTCCTGTCTGGTCACCCTGGGCCCGTCCATTGGCAGGCTTTCACAGGCAGCAGGTCCCCACCGGTGTTGGGCGCAGATTCTGTTGATGAGCTAGAATCTGCCACAGAACTCGCCTGTTGCTGATCCTCAGTCACTCCTCTTATTTTTCTTTGTGAATCCAAAGTTTGTGAGTAGATTTCCCTGTTTTCTTTCAACACGACGGCAAAACATGGCAGTACATACGATTCAGTGCTGAAATTGAGTAAGTCCAGCAGCTTCAGCGCAAATGATCCAGAGGTATATATATATTTTTTAAATCATTTCCGATGCCTGAGGCTGAGACACTGCAGAAGCTCGGACTTTAAAGTCTGAAACTTCTGATCACCAAAGTTAAATGAGATCAAAAAGACAGTATCCAGAGGATCATCCTGAAACAGGTCATAAAACTGTGATGAAAGTAGTTTGATGTGAGTTTGAAGCACAAAATACTGAAAACAACTGTCATAAAATCAATATAACAGAGTTTATATAACTGTTTAGGTCAAATTCATCATCTGATAGAAAAGTAATTCATATAGTTCAATAAAAAAGATAGAAAATAAATATTCACCATCAGTTATTTCTCTTCATTTTCTTGTTAATTCTCTTTTTCTTTATGAAGAAAATTTAAGTCTGTCTGCAAAAAACACCTGTGACCTTTCACTCATGATCACGAGGTTTGTAAAGAGTAACAGGATTCCTGTTTCCCCTGAGATCTAATAAATAACTAATATCCAGAGTTCCTGAGACATCATAAACAAGATTATATTAATAAGTTTCAGGGTTCACCATCAGATAGGCTCTAGATAAAGATTAAATAGTTAATAAATAATCTAATAATGAGGCATTTTTTCCAGTAAAGTGATCCGTGTGTTTCTAAACAGGACACAGAATAATCAGAGGTCAGGTTTTCTTCATGTGAAAGTGTTTGTTAAACGGGTTAAAAACACGAGTCTCTTCATGTGAGGAGAGGACGTCTCATTTCTCTTAAAACAAATCTTGTTTCCTCTCTCCTCTCTTCATTTCCTTACATCTCTCCATGCATCTCTAGTGGGATGGACTAAGACACAAATGGAGTAGGAAAGGATGAAACACTAAAAGAAACTAACTGATTTAAAAGCATTTTACTCTGTTCCTTTAACAATTTTGACAAACTCTGAAAGAACTTTGAAACATTCTATAAATCTGGGTGAAAAAAGGTTGAATTGTTTTATAAGATCATGGGTTTGAATGTGCACTCCCTGCGCCTCTGATTCTACAACTGTCAGACATAAAATATTTTCATCCAGAGATGTGTTCAACTTTAAAGCAATCTGTGCACATGCATACACTCAGAGATTTAGGTTTGATCTTTATCAGGATGATGGTCATGTAAATGTGCAGCACGCTGTCACTCGCTCGGCTTATGGTTGGATCTGTCCTCTGCTGCTATAATACAGTGGTCACAGCGACAGACAGACAATGAAAGCTCCCTGACGAGTGAAGAAAGCCCATCAAATGGTCTCAGGAGAGACAATTATAAGTTCTCTCTCAAATTTGCCGCCTGTCTGAAAGCATACCATGGTAACACCGGGACTGTCCATGATTGTGCATCACACCCATAAACACGCCTTGCGTTGCTGACTAACTAACCGTCTGATGTGAGATGACATTGTTTTAGGTAAGAACAAATGGGGTCCTGCCCCCTCTTTCTTCCGCTCGTGGCCCTCTCACTAAACAGTTTAAAGTGCTTAAGGGGTTATTTCCAGCCACTGCTGTGCACTTTCAACGGGAGTGGCCAAAAGGTTAATGAATTCAACACTGTAAGCCACAGCTCCCCTTACAGTGGGCACAGGGAGCGGTGGCGGGAGCACGGGGCTGCAGCAGCAGCATGCTGATGAAGGCCCAGCGCTAAAGGAGGGTGTCACTGCCCCCTGAAGGAAGAGATGAGCACCTGCAAGAACATGTGAAGGCTGGGGAAACAACAGATTTAATATCAGGGATTAGGTTATTACTCCAGATCATACATGGTCAATATTATTCTTTTAGTTTCTGTAACAAAAAACAAGCAAACAAACAAACATAATAAGATATTCAAAATAATCTTTATTTATCTTTTATTGACAAATTGAGATGACATAGATCGGCAGAAATTGCAATTAAGCAAGAGATCCATAAGGATGGACTTGAAAGCCGTAGACTTACTGAACAAATATTTCTCCATCTTTAAGTCCCTGTGAGGACTTTCTAAATGATCTTGAAATGATCGCGTCTGATCGTAATCTACAATTTAAAATGAGATTATCAGCACCAATAAAGGTTATTTCTAAATGCTATTTCTTAGCTTCTCAAACAGGTCGGACAGGAGCGGATTGATTCACAGCACACCAAAGTCACACCAAAGTAAACACACACCGGCTGACGAAGTTTAGTAGTGAGAAGAGAGATCTGTGTTTTCCTCTGCTGGAAACTATTTCTGGGGTTCATTTAGTAGTGATGGTGGAGACTGGAGCTGAACTGTCAGACAGCAAAAGGACGTCAAAGCAGAAGAAAGCTAAACAGGAGATAGAGCATGCAGATTAAGCTGTTTGTTCATTCCAACCCACATGCAGCAGTTATTCTGCAGTGATCTGATCAAACTTGAGAGTCTGTCAATAAAATGAAGAGTGAGATTACGTTAGCTCTGATTGGTAGATGAGCAGGACACAAGGATTTGCTATCATGTGATGTTAGCAAACCTACAGACACATCTCAGACACCGGGCTGTGCTTGTTGTCACGTTTCAAACAACAGCTCTGTGTAACTGTTGTTAAATACATTACCTCGTCACGATGTATCCAGTAAAAAGTTGTCTTGAACAAAGAAAAGTAGTGTTAAAAAGAAGATCTGATCTCCATTCATTTCCCAAACAAACACACACCTTGTTAAGAGTCATGTCATCACGACTGTGTGCTGTTCCAGCCAAAAGGTCGTTGCGATCCACTTCACAGCCTCTTTAAGAATAAAAAGACAGATCTGGCATGATTACAGGAAAAAAAGAGACTTTAAAAAAGACATCTGATCATTAGAAGCACGTGAAAAACTGGTAAACAAAACAATTCTTCCTGTGGTTCATTAACTTTCCATAAACAGACACTCAGTCATTACAGTTTATGAAAATAGCATACATCTACCTCATTTTAATGAGTAGCTTCATTGCTTTCTCGATGCCTTAAAATGCATTTGGATTTTTGTGGGTTAAAAACTTATGGCTCGAGGAACCTTTCCTAATTGTTTTATATTCTTTGATCGGAGAAACCTGAACTAACGGCATCCTTCCACGTTTCATCGCAGTGTTGCAGCGTTGGTGTAGAATCATAAACGGCAGAGTGAACAGTGCTGCATTGTAAGATCACACTCCAACCTCTAATCTCGTCAGTAAGCAGCAGTACATGCAAATTCAGCAACAAGCTGGGGGAGATAAAGAGAATGGGAGAGGTTTGTGGAGGGGGAGAGACTGTGTAAATTTGCCACTGTGTTTGTGTACGAGAGAGAGAGAGAGGCAGAGAGAGAGGGAGAGAGGAGATTTGTGTGTGTCTGTGTTTTCCTCTGTCTCAGTGTCTGAGCTGCATTTCACACTGCATCTCAACAACTTGACAGAGGGCGTCAGCGGCAAGGGACCTGAACCAGTGACCAGAAACAATCCCCAGGCAGGCAGAGAGGCAGACAGACTGTGTGTTTCTGCTTTCCTTCCATCCATCCCAACCTTCCACCTCCCCCTTTTGTAAATCAAAGCCACATGCAGCACAGCTCCCGAGTCAGCCAGTGGTACATCAGGTGGAAGAAAATCCAATCTATTTGATTGAGACATTATTTGCATAGTGTGTACGCTGTGGCTATTACGACTATGATTAAAACAATCATTCCAAATCGGATCACGGGGAAAGCCAACAGAGCAGAAACCACATTATCGCAGTGATTGGCTGCAGATATACCCAAGCTGAGCGTGACACTGAGAGAAAATTAAAAAAAAAAAAAAAAAAAAAACTTTGGAAATGTATCTTTGCTGTGCATCCCATGAGGGCGTATCATTCATTTTGCAATGTGGTGTACGGTTCAGCATCCTGAGTCACGGGCCAGCAGCTTTGTGTTTACTCAGTGGTTATGAAGTCTGTGGAATCGGCGCTCTGTTTTTCTACTCCCTGCGTGGTTACCCCCTTCCGCACTTAAAATGACAAGTGGCGCGTATGTGGCCCTCCAAGCGGGAAAGCGTCCAGTCAACACTGAGAGGGAGAGTTGGGGTGGGTGCAGCAGCATCCTTTATTTATGGAGCTGGAAGCAGCCATGACTGACAACCTGGGATAGCAGAGGGGTCCAACCCCACCCCACCACCACCACCACCACCAAGAGCCTGAGGCTGTCACACACACACACACACACACACACACACACACACACACACACACACACACACACACAAACAACAGCACTATTTGGTGAAAACCTCCTACCCCTGAAATGTCACCTCATCATTGCTGCACTTTGTTCGACAGCCTCGGTGTGTTTGTCTGCAGAGGGAACCCACAGGTGACCAGAAGAGTCTGTGATGTCTCTAAACACGGATGTTTCTCTTTGTAATTTGCTAATGAAGACAGTGTGGGGAGTATCTCAGCAGAGATGATACAAACTTTAGAAATGGTCTGACCATATACAAAAACTGTCAAGTAAATAATTAAATAAATAAATAATCAAGGCTGGATAAAAACATCTGTGAAACCAGTGGTTTTGAGGTCCTAGGAGGAAACGTGGGGCTGCAGGCTTAACTGCAGCTAATATTAGCTTAGCTTTATAATGCTTAGCCTTTTTAATAGCATTACAAATTGAGGACGATTCTTTGAGGGAAGTCAACAGTACAAAAAAATAAATAAATAAATCAGGCTTACTCAGGAATAAACTTATTTTACTGACAATTTAACCAGTAGCATATTTCAAACAGAATCCAAGCAAACTCTTAAGGCTTTGAGGCAATGACAGGATGTTTAATGACCCACAACCCGACATCAAAATAACAAGTGAAAAGAACAGTGAAAATACTCCACAAAAAACACTTTTGTATTTCTAAGTAAACTAAAATTCCCCTCAAACGAAATACTAAATATCAACAAAAACTGGAAAGAGTCTTGGTGCACTCGTCATCCTTCAGCCATGTAAATCCCCACAAGGAAGTGAAAAAAAAAGAATTAAAAAAATTCAAAACATTCAAAAGGAAAATGATTAATCATAAAAAAAATTGGGTATACCAGGCAAAAATAAGAACCGGAATGTGGTTCATTTGTTCTCCTCTGCATGTCCAGCAACAGGTGACCAGCAGCCCAGAGAGAAGGAAGCTGTCCAACACAAAAACCACAGTGTATCATCTTTGTTTATTATTTTTTTTCTTTACCTGTGACACCATCACAGGTTGTAAGTTTGTTTTTTTTTTTTTTTTTTTTTTAATTAAGTCCATATTGTTTATGTCATGCTACGATGCAATTAGCTCTCATGAGGACCACCCCAAGAAAATGAAGACCAAGAGTACAAAGAATAACACAGTGTCATGAAACACACGGTAAGCAGATGGTTTCTGCATGTTCTCCCCCTGAAGCATGGAAGAAGAAAGGTGACACTGTTGGTGATTTATTCAAAACTCAAGCCACACTGAACCAGCATGGCTACCACAACACTATGCAGCAACTTGCCATCCCATCTGGTTGGTGCTTAGAAGGAGAGCAATGGAGTGCTTCGTCACATGACCTGGCCTCCATAATCACCCGACCTAAACTCAGCTGAGATGGTTTGGGATGAGTTAGACTGCAGAGTGCAAGAAGCGATAAGGCTAACAAAAATCTAGTTTCTAAAATCTTTGCTCTAAGTACCTCACCTCGTGGATGTGTTTGAACTGTTTTCTGGAGTTTCTCTGAAAAGGTTGTGCAGCATCCCAGACATGGCCTCGATTGACATTCATGAAGAAGAATGATCAATCTTTGGGATCACTATGCCCGACGACTCTACGTTTCAGTTTATTATCATTCTTAAAGCGTGTAGTCTGACCTCACCTTGAAAGACTTAATGGAGCATGATGGATGTAGGGAACTCCTGGCTCAGTTGATCATATCTCTATTGACTTGAGGTAACCACAACTTCATTATAAATCATTTTAAGCCTCCTTAAAATGTTCCGTGGTGAATTATATAATCATGATCCCCTGGATCAGTTGTCATAAAAGTGTGATGAGAATGTGATGGAAGCAGCTGTGCAGCACTTGGGTAACTGAATACTTCTTGATGCTCTCATTGCTGCAGCTAGAACAGACATCTGCAGGAAAAGGCCATCAACAATAACAGCCATCAATATGACGTAAACTCTACAAACAGTGACGTGCAGACAGGGATACCCGTGATCAAGACTAACATATAAATTAAATTAGATCAGAGCAATTTATACATATGTATAGTTCTCTTTCTTTGCTCTGTTTTTATTTGGTGCATATTTCTGCAAAGCATACAGATACAGACCATCATGACCAATGAAAATCCCAAGGGGCAGTGTGGAGCAGTCTATCAAGCAGTTTAAAGGACTGATCAAGCGGCAACCTCCAGTCTGAAAACATGAGGCAATGTGGAAGTGCCAAAGTCTGCTGTTCCTCAAGTGTCCGCTTGAGGCTGGCTCCGGAAGTACCGGAAGTCACAAACACACCAAGCCAAAAAAAGCAGCCAATATAAACATGTTTACAGCCTGGTACAAAGAATGTCTCCCGTCTGAATCGCTGATTTCACTAACGGCACACACTGTAGGGGGGTGAATTTTTTTCTAATTCGGCAGTTTCCACAATATTAAGCTTGTCAGTTCGTCCAATCAGAGGCGCAGCTTAGATCACGTGACTGTGGAGCATCCTATGGTTGTTACCGTGGAGACTCACAGCCTGCCTCATCCCCAATATGGCCGTGCCGTTTTGCTTCAAAAGTCTGTTTCAGAAACAGACGGGTGACATCATGGAGACTACGTCCATTAATTATAAACTTTATGGGAATGATAATGCTTTCTGCATGAGATCCCCATGAGACAACACGTGTGGATTTTGTGTTTTCTCACTCTGCACAGTGTCTGTTCCCAAACTACAGGGGGGGGTGTATCGCAAACGCATGTCTACCACAGTATTAAACTAGAGAAGAAGAAGCCATTAGACTGTTTACAACTTTTTTAATTTTTTTCAAAAATTCCTCCTCTCTGTCAAAGTTGGCAGGGAGGAGGAATACACCAGGAATTGTTCATTACACAGTTATCACGGTAATCTCTGTGTGGTGAATTGTATAAATGTGAAGTATTTTTTGTACTTCGGTCATGAGGAGCTCCTGTTAGTCAACGTGTGTCCGTGTGGAAGTTAGAAACATTTGGAAGTGCGCAATGAGGCGAGGTTGCTAAAATGATGTCATCCGCACAAAGCTGCGCAGACCTTGCGGACATGTCAAGCATAAACCAGGCTTAAGCCATACCAACAAACCACAAACACAAAGACTACTTTGTCACTTTTTTGAAAGTATTTACATGTTATTGTCACACCTGCACACATGGACAGACAGTCACAACAGAAGAGCTGTGAGGAGGTCATCAGAAGTGGAGAGCTGAGTGGGTTTGCTGTTACCACAAACTGCACAAAAAACAGCTGTATCATTTGACAAGAAAAATATCCTGAAATGACACCAACCCATTATTTACAGGACTTTATTCCTTCATATATCTAGAACAAAAAAATCTGGAAAGTGGTCATAAAACTGGAATTAGTTGAAAAACAAAAACTCACATTGGGCCTACATACGCTCCCTTTATGTTTGATGTATGTGCTGCTCACAGTCAAAGGCTAACCCAAAGTAGAAGAAGAATAAAACATTTTTGAAACAACAGACAAAGATATGATTTAGGAGCTAATAACGGTTCTGTGAAAAGGAGAAAATGAGACAGCTGAGGTCTGTGTGGCTCATGCGGAAAGATTATTCCTGTTTCCAAAGTATGACATTGTATTGTGTGTTTTATGCACTCTATTGACCCTGTCTATAAACATTTACTGCTGCGCACGCTCTTTGGATGTATGGATGTATGTACTGCAGGGTACAGTAGTTTGTCGAGCTACGCAAAGGGGTTAACCTCCAAAAATTCAAACTTTTACCTGAATAATATTACTTTGAGGAACAGTTGATGACTTACCGCTGTGTGCAAAATCAGGACAAACCTGGTTATCTGTGGCTGGAGACAGATCACATTAAATAGCTCCCAGAAATCAATGTTTCTGGTGTTTCAATGTAAAGTGTGACCCTGTTAACTGAAGACTGTCAACTGACAGTCACTGAAACATAGACCCATGTTAGTGTTAGTGTTTCTTAAACTCCAAATCAAAACTGTGAACGGCATAAAAATGTTTGATTGTTCTGTGGTCAGTTGTCAGAAACAATACTATATGAGTTACAGCACCCCAATGATCAATCTATCAATCTTTATTTATACCGCGCCCATTCATAACAAACGTTATCTCAAGACGCTTTCCAGAAGCGTTAACAGGTCTAGACCTGTAAATGATAATCCATTTTATTAACAGAGACCCAACATCAAGACAAGATAAGAAGTCTTATCTCATCTTAACCCACCATTAACAGGGTCACACTTTACACTGAAACACCAGCGCCGTCTGCAGCTGTGTTATTAAATGTGTCTTCTTTATCCAACCTCAGTTAAGCAGGTTTGAGCACCAATAATCAATATTAACTGCTGATATTCTAAATCCAGTTTTTACTTTGAGTGTTTGATGAAAAAGTTGGTTTGGAGCTGAGGTTCTGACCAAATATGGACTCACTATGGAGAGGAAATAATAAGTGAAGCTATAAATGATGATGAACAGAAACAGATTTGAAGTTCAACGTTAAACTACGGTATATTATCAAACTATGAAGCAGTCTGATTAGTAATCTGAAAATATCAAAGCATTAATATTCTGATAGATTTGGAGCAGCTCTCTGTCTGGACCTGGTTTTCTGGATCCTTTATTCTGACCCAGGTCTCAGACTCAGCTCTCTGTGAGCTCTTTTTGGTTTGGGAGGGTTTCTGCTTCATTGACACAGTTCATGTCTTCATATTTCACAGTCTGGTCAGTGTCAACAGATAATGCAGTCATAAGCATGGAGTGACTGTTTTTAAAACTCCTCTCTGGATATCTCCTCTAAAAATGTCTGTCCACTTGTTAATGTCTTCCATCCGCTCACTGGTTTAACATGAACCTGTAAATCTTTTACCACCATTAGTGTTATTTATATTTTTTTTAAAATGGTTAATACCAATTAGGCTGAAGGTCAGCAGTTAGCATGGTCACTCTTTACTCCAAAACACCGGTTGCTTTGTAACGATCAGAACTAGATAGAACATAGCTCCATGGTATGGTACCATTTCTGACAACCAACCACAGAACAACTGGACATTTTTATGCTGTTTGCAGTTTTAATTCAGAGTTCAAGAATGCTAACTCATCTGAATGAATGGAGCTAAGCGTCACTTCCATCTTCATAATGCATACACGGCTGTAAAAGGGTCTGTGGTTTGAACTATTGGTGTCATAAAGAGAGTACAGATGGGAATCTTAGTTCAGCCGCACACATATCAAATGTAGACTGTAAATGAGCCTTAGTGGGGAGTGACTCTTTATTGGCACCAACATTCTAGGAACTGCAGTTTTTGATACTTCTGCGTCTGCCTGTTTCTTGGAGTCTGAGGTTGCAGCTCAGTTTGAACCCACCAGAGCTTCAAGTCAACATATTTGAAAATAGAAGGTTTGAAAAGTCCACTCTGTTACCCTGACCTGAGCTTTGAACAATAACAGCGTGCTCAGTGACATTTACATGCCCAGCCAAAGCAAAAAGAGAGAGAGTCTGTATTTGGAATTGACAGACATGAAAAGACTCTGCTTCAGTGAAGTCTTGACACATTTTCATTCCTTCAGAGGTCTGATTCTGCTCTTACCCTCCACATAGTTTACTTGCATCTTTGTTCTTATCTCACAGCTGAACTGGTGTCCGTGCTCCTCGCTCGGCCACACTGAGGCCATGAAAGAGCACATGAAAGCCTTTCGCTCCATAAATATTTCACCACACAAACATGTTAGGTCAATTTACACTTTCCCTTTTGTTTGACAGCTCCATCAGCAGGCAGCTGGGTGGCTTCCATTCACATAAATAAAAAATCAGGCAGAACAATTTATTCTTTTAACAAAAGTTTCTTTCTATCTGGTGCCATGCGTGGATGTGTTGGAGCATGGAGAAGAGAGTGACAGCTCTCACATAGCTTTGATTTTATCTGGTCTGGCAGACAAAAGGGTATTTTACTCCATGGGAGGCACTCACACTGGTCTTTCTCTCCTCTCAAAGCTATATTTAAACTTCAAAGCAACCGAGAAGGACACATAATATCATGGAAATAAATGCAGAGTCTACTCTTAGGACTTGCCGCAGAATGTTTAAAATTTAAACATGCCTGTCGCAGCCTTTACAAAGTGCCTGACAAATTATCAGCAGTAACGGTGAGGACATGAAATGCCTCCCCAGATCCAATGCTTCTAATAGCGTGGAGACGGTACACTGGTGAAGTGTTTGCTTTGTTGGCGAGAGATCACTTCTCAGAGCCTTCATCAGTGTGACAGCCGGGAGAGCCGTGTAATAAGTGCTTTAACAGCCCAAACACCTGGCAAAAGGATGACAGCGCTTTTATAAATCATGTTGACTGATCGATAAAGGAAGAGAGTCAACACCTTTTTCAGAAAACCACTTGTGCTGAAACTTTGAGAGAAGTCTGGGAAACATTTTGAGCTGCAGGGAGGTCCTTCAAAAGGATTAAAAGCTCTGCGTTCTGAGGTCAGAGCCAAACACAATCAGCAGCTCAGTCAGAACTGCAAACATACTAAGAATCAGAGTTATTTGGGATCAGTTTGACTCAGACACATGAGCCCCATCTTTGCCCAAATGAAAGATTGTTTTTTTATTATTATTATTTTAGCCCACAGTAACCCTTCTTTCATCTGCTGGTTTGTGTTTTACTGTGGCGGCTCTGCACAGAGTATTAGCTGCAGAGAGACGGAAAGAGAAAGATAGAGGCTTGAGCTTATGAGGCAATTTCAGTGACACATGCAGGAGGTTGGTTTCAACATGGCTCAGTGGTCAGGATGATGGAAAAGTGTTAATGTCAGTATACAGGAGCCGGATAAACATGATACTCTGATCAGATCCATTGTGATTGCCTCAGACGGAGAGGATTTTCTGAGAGGTCCTGTCTATCATTAGAGAGATTCACAGCGTTTTCATTTTTACAAGAATTCCAGCATTTCATCTTAAAGACAAATTTAAAGCTTCACATACTCTGACCTTTTTCTTGCTTTAAAGTCTTTTATTCCCTCTTCCCTGCATCTTTGAGATCCACTGTATCAATCCAACACTGCAGAAATTAAAACCTGTGCAGGTTTTGGGTATGTTTCCAGGAAGATGTCTTATTAGGTCTTAATATGAACCACATTCACCAGACAAGTCCAAACAAATATCTTACTCTCAGACTTAACGTGCCAAAGAAAGGGTCTGGTAATGTTAACAAAGAACTCACAATGGAATTAAAAAAATTAACCTGTCAAGTTTCTTGTATTAATACGTTTTTTTTTTTTTTTTTTCCATTATTGCATCTAATGAAACAGTTTTGCTGGTAATAAGACAGAAACATGTTAAGTTTTGAATTTAGAAATATTTCAACGACACATGGAAACAATGACTACAGATTAACCAATCCACAGAGTTCATGAGCAACAGCTTGTGTTTCCTTTTTTTTTTTTTTTTTTTTATGTTCTCTTGGTAAATATTTACAGGTTCCAGTCTTGAGTTTTGATTCCAAAAAAAATCAGAGTCAGTCTGCATGGACCTTAGATCTACATTTTCCCACCTTTATTCATTGCATAATGAAAAACACAATAATAGACGGGTCAAATTAATTAATGACTTCTTAAAGACCAGAGCAAACCATGGCATCCTGTCAATGGAATTTGAAAAACACCAAGCTAACACAAACATTATGAGGCTAAGACGGCTAATGGAAACAGAGTTTGTACCTATAATAAACATGACGTCACCGATTCTTTAGGCTGTTCTGCTTTCCTGGAAACTGTACTTCTACCAGAACAACTTTCAAACACTGCACTGACAGATTGTTGCAATCATCTGATCATCACCCTGTGTGTGTGTGTGTGTGTGTGTGTGTGTGTGTGTGTGTGTGTGTGTGTGTGTGTGTGTGTGTGTGTGTGTGTGTGTGAGGGCACTGTGAGTGCAGCATTTTCAGCTCAATACTCTGGCGCCTCCAAAAGGTGAAACGGGGCAACTGCTTGATTTAAACTCAGGAATCAAAAATGTTATATCTCCACAGACTGCACATTTCACAAAAGCTGGCATGATGATCCTAGCCTAAAAGCCTGTTATCACTTGACAGGACTGGATGATGTAGAGTTAGTCACCTTCTGAGCTACTATAGACTGTGTGTAATCTGATTCTTAGCCTTTAGATTTTGTCTAAAATCAGAATTAAAGGCACCTTGAGGACTTGATCACTTACTTTGAATTAGCCTCACTTTAATATATTTGCCCATTCATAAAACTCAAGATAAAATTAGATTATTAGCACCAAAACTGTTTATTTCTAATCGCTATTCTCAGTATCTTTAGTCGAATCAGATTTTTCCTTGAGAGAACAAATCCATTATACTGAAAGCCCTTTTGATGAGGCTATGCTGGTAAGCAATTTTTAGCAACCCACAATCTTCCAAAACAAATGCACATCTTGACAAGAGTCACATCTTTGCAACAATGGGTGATGGTGCTCATGGGAAAAGGAGTCTTTATTCCATTATATATATATATATATATATATATATATATATATATATATATATATATATATATATATATATATATATATATATAGGGTGAGCTGGAGGAGCTATCACGGGAAGACAAGCATGTCTGCACAGCATGTACCACCGACAAATTGAAGAAGTGGCTGACATCAGGAAGACATACCAATAGCTGGAAAAGGCTGGACTGAAAGACAGCACAGAGGCGCTAATCATGGCTGGAGGTCCTAGGGTCAAGATGGCAGACACCTCCTAAGGTGGTGGAGAACAAGCGGGCCAAGGTCCTGTGGGACTTCCAGATCCAGACTGACAAGATGGTGTTGGCCAATCAGCCTGACATAGTCCTGGTAGATAAGGATCAGAAGACAGCGGTAGTGATAGATGTAGCAATACTGAGCGATAGCAACATCAGGAAGAAGGAACACGAGAAGCTGGAGAAATACCGAGGGCTGAAGGAAGAGCTACAGAAGATGTGGGGTGTGAAGGAAACAGTGGTGCCAGTTGTAATTGGGACACTGAGGGCTGTAACACCCAAGCTGGGTGGATGGCTCCAGCAGATACCGGGAACAACATCTGAGATCTCTGTCCAGAAGTGTGCACTCCTTGCTCTATGGATGTATTTCACTTCACTTATGTATTTAACAAAGGAGGTTCCTCATTGGCTCAGAGACATGTCAGATGTAGGGTAAAGGTTCCTAGCCTCTGTCTGGTGCTTGTCGTGTGGCCAACCAATGAACAGCTCCTGCCTGATATTTATAGACAGGTAGACTGTAGCTGTGTAGAGCTGGTCCTGCTGTTTAGTATGTATTTGTATCAGTTAGTGTGTGTGTGTGTGTGTGTGTGTGTGTGTGTGTGTGTGTGTGTGTGTGTGTGTGTGTGTGTGTGTGTGTGTGTTTAGATGACCAGACAGGGCAAACACAGCCTCAGGACCTACAGAAGTAGCGAGCTTATCGAGGATCTATTCTTTCCCACACTCTCCTGCTCTGACCCAAACCAGACCGGCTCTGATTTCCCCGGAGTGAAGCCGTGGCAGCTCTGATACTCTCCAGCAAACTTTATCTCTCCTGCGAAGTTAATGGTCAAAAAGATCAAGACATGTTGGCTCAGCTGATCACTAAGAGACAGCCGGTCTGGTCAAGAGGGAGTGCGTAGCCAGGGCCAATCAATGACCCACACAGCATCACCACGTCAGAATTCATTGACAGTCAGATGGGAAATACATGTGCTGCTTTTAGGATGAGCACAAAGTGTTTGAGTCATACTGTAAATAAAAAAAAAGAGTTTGTTTTTCTTCTGTTCCAGTGTATGGATCAGTGATAAACTGAGAGGACGTGCAGGTTAAAGTAACACGGGCACCACTGTGCATTTCTCCCCAAAGGTACACAGAAGAATCACCTCAGTCATCCCTTTTTGACTTTGAAAGCAGTAGACAGAATCATATGTTCTCTGCTGAAGAACATCCTGAAGAAAACTATCCTATTTGCTCTTATTTCTCCACTGGAACTGGAATATCATTGTGTTTTGGAAGAACACCAATGGATGCTCTTTTTAGCTGAATTTTGGATATTAAATCCTGGGTGGCAGAAAACTTTCTCCCGCTTACCCAGGACAAAACTGAGGTTTTAGTCATCGGTCCTGAGGCCCAGCATCTTTTAATCCCTCACCACAAGTAAAAAAAACTGTTTGTTTTTTTTCAATTATTCAATTAAATTAATTCAATTAAAATAAGCAACAGACTAAATAAGGCATAAGGAGTGGTTTAAGGAGCCTGCCAAAGGAAATAAACCAGGTCAGGGCTGAGGCTTACCACAGCAGTAACAAAAAAGGGGAGGATCCAACTACACCACACCCGTGACACAGCAAACAAAACAAAACAAAAAAAAAGAAAAAAAAAACAGTGAGAAAAGGGACCACCAGCAGGGAACTGCTGTCGATCCGGGGCTCTCAGCCTCCGTCAGACACAAAGGAAAAGAAAGACAGTTAAAACATACAACCCTGAATTTAGCACAGCAGAAATTAAATCTACTGTAAGATCTGAAGGGAGTGACGCATTAACTGGAACAGTCAGTCAATAACATCCCTTAAAATGAGTAAAATGTCCAAAATAGAGTTTACTAGTCCAGGGGATGGTGCCTGTTCCTCTCCAGCGTCCTCGCCCTCACTGTGCGTTCTGCTGCCTCTCCTCGTCTGGATTGCTCCTACCACAGGCCACAGGTTCTCTCACACACTGAAAGTTGCACTGACTTGTCTTTTACTTAGATTTTGTCACGCCCCTGAACCAGCATTTCAGCCCCAATGTTGCGTCTGGCTTGTCCTCTCTTCTCTCCTTACCTCGGCTCAGTTGTTGTTTTCTCAGTTCTGTCTCTTGCCGGCAGATTATTCTGTGCCTCGGCACTTTTAATCCACACTGATTGGCTGAATCTCAATGTCCCCCCCAGAACCCTGAGCCCTTACAGACTTAATAAAGATAACCTGAAAAGTGATTGAGTGCAGGAGTCTGCAAGGGCTCAAAATGGTATAACTTGGACAGCACTCTGGCACTTCTCACATATCACCTGAGCAGCAGTATGAATTGCTATGATTAACTGACGAGTTTATGTATGAAATAATTGACATTTTTACCAATACACTCCTGTAACTCAAAGGAGTTTATCCACAAAACTGAAAGAAATGAATATATATATATATATATATATATATATATATATATATATATATATATATATATATATATATATATATATATATATATATATAATTCAAACTGCAGTATGCAACTACAGTATGTGTAAGGATGTAAAGATTTAGACATGTTTCACACATTTCTTCTTAAAGGCAGGTAGACTTATATTTCTAAAGCATCAACATCGGTTTTAATTTCTGCGGTTCTTGTTTGTCATTTATTTATGTCAGTTTCTGTGTTATGCGTTCATTTACCTTTGAGGGCTTCCCCTGGGAACCCTGTGTTTATATGGTTTCACGTCACATTGCAATGCACCGTGGGTAATTCCCTCACACTATGTCTGCAAATACGCCCACTTACAGAGAGGGTCCATAAAGGGCTCATAAAGTCGCGAGCCATCGCGCATTTTACAGTTTGACAGTGGGACAGCCTTAAGCCCTCATAGACTTTGCAGGGACACGCCTCCAAGTCAGTGAGTGTGTGTGAGAGCGGACACTGAGGTTGGACCAGGTGTCAGCCAGTCTTGAGCTGCTGGGGGTGAGGTCCAGTTTGTTGCAGCTGTTTTTCATTCACTCTGGTGCTCCCGACCAATAAAAATATGTGATAACCAGTCCATAAAAGAGAAACAAAGTCCACAAAAGACGAATGGAATCATGCTAATAGAGTGCAAACTATGCAACAAATATCAAAACAAATAATGTCATATGAGACATAAAATAACAACACATTCAGACTGATTAATAAATCAAGACATGCCTTAGGAGATCAAATAATACATAACTACAGCTTAAAACAATGTCCCACTCTGATAGATAAATTAAGGCTCATTAGATTACATCTGATAACTAATTCTTATCAAAAGTCTTCGGCACTTTGACTCTACAGGGGGATTTTGTAATCTAAGTTTGTCTGCCCTGTGTAGCAGATTAAGGTAAATATCCCCATGGAGTCCAGACCCTGCTGGAGCTGGTGGCTGATGAAATCTGCTGAGGCTGATGAAATGACACTGAAGAAGCTTCTAAGGCTGGGCGGTGTGCAGGTGGGGCAGAATAAGTGATGGGAGTGAATGCCAAGTGGTGTAAGGAAAAAAAAATACATGCCCAAGCATGCCAAAATACAGTCCTCCTGACTGAACTATGCTGGAACTTCTTAAAATGTACCAAACCTTCAAGCAGACTAATGAATAACAGGTGGCAGTGCACCTTAAAAGTAAAGTACAAACCTAAGTGGGTAGGTCCATTAAGTTTGAAAAAACAAACAGTGATATCTACATTATGAGCACTCTCTGGGTTTTTCAGAAGTGCACAGTCATCTCATTTTCACCACTAAGACTGCTTCTCTGTTTGTTGAACAATGACTCCTTTGTTCTCAAACTCCCCTGTTTGGATTTCTGCACATCCATCATCAACCAAACATTTTAGGAAGACTGTTTGAAACACGGTGCAGCACATTTCTCATCATAAACTTAACCGATCAGTCAATATTCATTGTAAAAGCCTGATTCATTGTTTCCGTGTCCTTGCTTTTGTACAATCAATGTCTGTCAAATATGTTTCTAAAATAAACTGACTCTGAAGACATCACAGGTTTTCCACAAACATCCTGTCTTTGGCATGATGTTTAATGATGGTGAAGAAAGACTCCAGAACTAATTTCTCTGCAGAAACAGGTCTGCAAACAGCTCCTTTTCAACCCTGGCTGCAAAATGTTTTTTTTCCCCTCTTGTTTGCATTTGTCCCTCTAGGTGAGCAATGTGTCTGATGACAGCATTGAAAAAAAAACAATGCATTTCTTTTTTGTTTTGTTTTATTGCAGTGAAAGATAAGTAGATATGATTCATCGCTGTCAGTGACCATCACCAGCCCTCCCTGAAGGCTACTCCATCGAATCAAATTCTATTTATGCCCCGATGTGAGCTGAGGAGGAGGGCAGTGTTACACGACTGAGTGAAAGAAGGGGAAATGATGACAGAGGAGGATGAGATAAGACAAACAGGGAAGAGGACGAACAGGTAGTGTTAATAATTTAAGACAGCAGTCCAAATGCTGTTCTGTTTTAAATATCAGTCAGAAAGTAACTGTTGTAAGAAATCCAGGGAAAGCAGAGATGTTGGTTCTGAAATATTGATATGTCGATACCAGCGATGATATTGGTATTAATCAGTACTTGTGTAATAATACTGATACTTAAGTTTCAGTTTCTTTTCTCTCTATGCGCTCCTCTCACTCAATTCACTCATACGCACTCAGCCCCTCCTCCCCTGCTGGACTGTGAGTGTAGCCGTTCAGTCACGTCACTCAGACGCGCACTGCTGGCTGCATGATGGCAGAGAGGATCATCATTTGGTGCAATTTTACAGCTGCAGACCAGAATACTGCAAGCTGGATTGTTTTCAGTTAACAAATACGATTATGTGGCAACACCAAAAAGAGAACTATGAGTCAAAGTAAACAGAGGAGGAGAATCCTCAAACTAAAACCAGACTCCAGGCTCAGAGACAGAAATCCCTATCAGAGTCCTTTCAGCATGACCAACAGTATCCAGGGAGCTGATTTATGGAAATGAAAGTAAGATTAAGCCATCTCCAACTTTAGTTGATGAAGTGTAATTGGTCTTCATAGTTGTAATTTTTTAAAACAAATTCAATAAACTATTGAGGCAATCATATAATATATTCAGCCAGTTTAAACAAATCTGAATGAATTATTTTACTGTAACGGAAAATATGTAACTACATGAAAATATGAAAGTTGTTTATACAGTGCTTAACAAATTTATTAGACCACCACTCAGTGTAAGTTGTTATTATCCATAAATATGTTTCTCTGTGATGGTTAATCCACTTGAATGTGCAGCTCTTTAATCAAAATTATACATTTAATGCTAAAATATGATAATTGTTGCAATCCATTAATATTCAAATGTGCTATTTTACAGCAAAGCAGAAAAAAATTGAAGGACATTACTATTGTCTGATTGATTAACAAATGTTTTGTTTTTTTTTTAACTTTCATTCAAAAACAGAAACTTAAATTTTAGGCATTGTTTGTTATTCTTGATTGATTTCGACAAGCTGCCTTTTTATTCAAAAAGTATTGGAATCGATATAGGCTGTACTGGCCCTTTACTCAGTATGGATGGATACCAAATTTTGCAGTGTCGCACACCACTATGTGTCACACGGCACAAGATGATGTGTGACAGATCACTTATTTACTGTGAGTATAAACAGGGGCGTGCGTATCTCTACAGGCATGAATGTGAGGTGATCAGCTAAGCCCCAAGTAGTTGACCTTGCAGGACCAAGAGGCCCAAGGACACTCCTGAGTAATCAAGGCATCAAAGACCCAGTACAAGGGCCTCAGAGGCCAACAGACCCAGCACCCAGAGGGGTACCAACCCCCCAAAGGCACCAAGGGCAACACCAAGGTGACTCCCCACAACCATCCCCCGGGGATCCTTACGGCCGGACCAGAGGCCCTCAAACATGGCAATATGGTTAAATACAAGAACCTTTAGAAGGGCGTGGAAGTTGTGGAGAAAAGTACTTGTGGAGTTTCAACTGATGTAGAGACATCTATTTATTTTTACTTTTTTATATTAAAGAGCTTTCCTTATAGGTCAGTGTTTTCTTCACTCCTCTGTTTGTAGAGTTTATATTAAACACCAAAGCTACCAGTGACGGCAACTGCTCCCTTTGCAAACTAGCATGTGTGCACACATGTGTTTTTTTTTGTGTGTAATGCTAAAACTAGACTTGTAGATTTAGACAAAAAAAAAACAACTTTAAAAGTAAATCTTGCTTCAGAAACAGTTGGATCATTCTCTCTGCTTTGAGAATGGGAACAGTCTATCTTGCGTGTCAGGTCAACATCTTGTGACTATTGAGCCAAAGAACAACAGATTCAGAATGTTCTTTGTGGCCTTGCGCAATAAGTAATTTTTTTCTTTTTTTTTTTTTTTTTTTTTGGTAACTTGATGTTGGTGTGACTTCCTTGTTGCTAACTTGACTGCCATATGACAAACTTTAGCAGTTGTAACTCATCACTTTTCACCTTGTTTGACAGAGTCATGAGATGCTTCAGGAATCCGTCTCCTCTCTGTCAGCCAGCCTGCAGCTGCTGCTGCAAACAGCTGTGGTCCGACTCTCTCACAGGCTCCGTTTTAATTGTTATCGTGTAAAGAGTGTGTGTCCCTGAGGAGGGACCGGTTTTCTATGATAACAATTCATCCATCTTTCCCTGCGACAAAGTCATGTCAGTGTCCTGAAGTGCCAGCTGCATCTTATTCTACAGAAATATAACTGCTTTGGTTACAAAATGTTGGGTTTCAACCACAGGTTTAATTAAGAGAGTTAAGAGAGTTTAAAGTATTTTTTTACGGCACCTTTAAGAGGTGTGTGTGTGTGTGTGTGTATGTGTGTTTGCAGAGAACCTCTGTACAAACCAGATGAAAGCATAGACTTGTATCAAAATCAGATTTATTTGCTTGGATCCAAACATTTGTAAAAAAAAGAAGAAAAAAACACACAAAAACATAAAGAAATAGAATTTAACAATAAATAAGGCTTCTTAAATAGTAAAGTCAAGCAAAATAATAAAGATGTGTGCATTTGTACTCTGGCTTTTTACAGACTTGCTGTTATAAAACTGTACATGTTTGTAATCTATCCCCTTCCCCCCCTCAGTCCTGCCTCAGAGTTGTAAATCAGTTTCTCCCCCATGGTTGTTCCCCTCTTGCTGTCATTTCCCAATCCTCTGCAGTGCAGGAGTTCAGTGAAAGCTCTGCTCTCAGCATTCTCAGGCTCGTGGGCTCAGTCTTCATGTCACCTCCGGGACTCCGGTCCGGATAACTTTCCTCCCCAATCAGGCCTCCCCTTGTGCTCTCACTCTGCCTTTCTCTTTCTGTCAATGCACTCCCTCTTGCGGCTCTCGTCTTTGTTTATCCTAAAGAGAGGGAAGAAGAAAACTGGGATCAGGCCAGAGGACTAACACGAAACATCTGGAGGTTTGTGCAACACGTCACATGTTAATGTGATTAGAAAGGTTGAGCCAATTTCTTGTAATAAACGTTTTTAGAAGGAGACGCTCTCTGTTTGATTAACGTGTGTTTGTTGCAGAGTTAACTAGCTTCATGGAGTTTTGGCTTCGTAAAGCCAAATCAAAAGTGCCTTCTCTCTTGTGAAAGCTCCAAATGGTGCAGGAGGGTTCAGTTAAGTTCAGATGTCTTGATGAAAACCAGCTCTTTATACAAGCTGACTCAAAGTCTAAGTTGTTTTTCAGACAGAAGAGACGTTTTGTTGAAGTTATGCATGTCAGGTTTGTGTGTTTACTTCAAGTGTTGTAGTTTACCTTTCCCAGCATCTCAGAAATGCCTTGGCCATCTTCCCCTGTGTGTCCATGCAGATTTTTTCTGTGCTGTTGTCCGAGTTGGTCAACATTACACTGAAAATTAAAATGAATAAATAAGCTGTAAGAATCAAACCAGGCTCAACTGAGGAGATTTTGAATGTTGAGAAAGCTGCACATGTCCGTTCCAACTTACATCAGCTCAGTTTGCTCACATCCAGGTCGTCTTTCATAGACTTCGAAATCTGAAATGTTGCCTCTGATGAACTTGATGAATTCGTGACAGTAGCAGCGAACAGGAATGTCATGAGCTGCAGGGGAAACATGAAAACAGTTAATGGAGCCTCAGTTATTAGCACAAGTCATGCAACGCTTTCATACCAAAACATCCCAGCTATTAAAATAAAAAAAAAAAAAAAAAAACAGAACAAACCTTTAAACTGGGTCATGCATCGGTATGTTTAGTGTCTTTTGCAGAGTATGCATCATGTAAAATGCCACTTTTATAAAAAATAACTCTTACTCACCTTGATAGAGCTGAATGGAAGCAGCAGCCACAACAACCAGCAAGAGAGCACAGCTTTTCTGGGACACAAAGGCCATTTTTTTTTCCTTTCTTTTTTCTTTCCTGCAAGAAGACAAAAGTCCAGAGATCCCTCGAAGGAGAAAGTGCAAACTGGGGCAGGCTGAGGAGAGAGAGAGTGAAGAGCTGCTGTGAGCCTGCTCTCCTTTTATAGGCAGCTCACAGAGTGGGTTTTCCCAGAGCCCATGCTTTTTCCCGTCAAGCCAACCTGCTCCGCGTTCTGGAATTCCCACACTCACTGGAAGGAATGCGCTCTCTCTCCCTCCACAGAAAGGCAAGAGAAAGGGAGAATGATGTAGCAATTAAGAGGAAACTGACTCAACGACATACCAAGATGTTTAATACCTCATGTGACACTTTGCCTAGACATGTCAGGGCAAACATGTCCAGACCAACACGGCTTCAAATCAACGACACTGTATATCAGGAATGAGTCCAGTTGCACCATTTGGACTTAGACCAATCTTCAGCTGACCGGAAGTGAAGCTTTAGCTGTAAATGAGCAAGGAACATTTGGGTGTTTGGAGGCAGAGCTCATTTGACAAAAAATGTTATTTATCGTATAACCCAGATTAACAGCTTAAAGCAGTTTTGTTACAACAACTCCAAAGAGTTTATTTTTTCCATGTTTCAAAGGCAGTAAACACAAAACAACACAATAAAACTGCTTTAGAAAAGGAAAAACAAAACATTTGTAGAACCTAGTTATTATAATGCAATGTGGCTTTATTTTCAACCATTAAATATGCAGAGCTGCACGAAACAGCAATCTCATTTATTACCCATCTGTGTTTAAAACTGTAATGATTATAACTTGGTTTTGATTGGTCAGCTCATAAAAAAGCTCAAACACATTGAACATCTCTCTGTGAATAGCTGTCACTGGATGTAAAGCCTGTCAGTTTATCACGTAGAATGATTTCTGAGCAGAATCAAATACTTGATTCTGATTGGTCCAAACCAAATGACAATTGTTATTAAGTCTTGATGGTAAAGTAGATCCAACCATCTCTGACGAAGAAAAGTGAAGCAACATCTTGTCCTGCAATCCAGACAACAACAGCAGAGCTGGTGAGAGTGACTCTAAGCTGCTGATCTCTAAGACGTCACTCCAATTATCAGAGTGCCGTGCGCAACACAGAGAGCAGAGGAGAGTTCTGAAGGCTTAACCATCCCATCATATAAATAAGATAAATAACATGAGGCTGCTCAGTCTGTTAAATAAAGAACAGGGTATGGATCTGATGAGTCCTTTATGAGTCTGCGAATCTCCTTCCCCAAGCAGGTTCTCTACAGTCATTGCAGCCTGGACCATTTTTTTTGTGCGTGTCACACACTTTACAAATCACTATCCATGGGTCTTTCTCAGATTTTCTAAAATACGCTGCAGTTTTAGCTTGCGTCAACACAAAATGCTGTTTCGGCCGCATTGTTTTGATGATAAAAGCCTTTCGGCTGAAAACACAAACAAATTAAGAAAACATCTTTATCAATTTGACAACACATTGCAAAGACCACAACACAACATATCAGAAAAACTTGCTGCAAATAGGTTTAATAAGATTTTGAGTCACAGCCCTATTAAGGTTCTCTTTCTGTAAGAGGTGTTAGAAAATGAGATAAAAGGTAAGTGTTTTTGAATTGTTTTAACATTGCGATCACATGATTCAGATATTAGCCAACAAGCGTGTCGGGATGTGTGTATCACTTTAAAGTGTACCTCTGAAAACACTTCTGTTGTGTTTCGGTCTACCTACAGCGTGTTTGTCGCATGTTTTCTAAATGTTGTGCATGTGTTTGATAAGGATGTGTTCTTAACTTGATTGTGTTTTGTCTTTTTGCATGTGTTCTCTTAAGTTGTGGTGCTGTGAGCCCTCAGGGCCACCATACATTTGCCTGTTATGTAACGTTAGTGAATCCTGGTTGTGTCCTACCAGAGCTCATCTACCAGCTCCAACCTCACCAATCAGAGCTAACGTAACCTCACTCTTCATTTTATTGAGTTTGATCAGATCACTGCAGAATAACTGCTGCATGTGGGTTGGAGTGAAATTATCACAAACAGTTTAGCACGTTTTAGCCCGTGCTCTATCACTCTCCTGTATAGCTTTCTTCTGCTCTGACCTTCTTTTTCTTAATGCCAAGTTCAGCCCCAGTGTCTGACATCACTACAAAATTATTCCAAGACATCCTTTTCAGCTGAGAAAAACACACATTTCTCTTCTCACTGCTAAAATTTGTCGATGTGCCGTAAATCAATCCACTCTGACCCTGTTTAGTGCTGATAACCTCATTTTAAGTTGTGGATTATGATCAGGCTGATATCTCGAGGTGAGAAGTCCTCACAGGGACTTTAAAGATGGCTGCACTGTGCAGTGGTTAGCACTGATGCCTCACAGCTAGAAGGTTCCTGGCAGTCTTAATATTCTGTTCGGATTCGGAATGAGCTTCAAACAGTTTACCCAACAGTCTCAAAGTACTTCTTAACTGGGAAGAAACTGACTCAGACAAATCTTAATACTTTAAGAAAGTGTAAGTTCCAGATAAATGTTGAGTGTTCCTGGAGGATGAACTCATCCTGAATAAAAAAATATTCCTCTATCTGTAGAGATTCAGAACGCTTCTAAATAACAACAACTTGTGTAACAGAAAACATGTGTAAGACTTTTGAGGAACAGCTTTCTGACTGTTTTCTTACACTGTAACATTCCTCCTGCATGTTAGCATTTACTGGCAACCACAAAAACATGATGACACACTGAGAGCTGTCACGGTGGGTAAGTTTATGTCTGTGTGTGTGTGTTACTGGATGGATGTGGGCCAGCAGACCGGCACCTGTTTAATGCAACATGCTGAAACACTCTGAGTGTGTATAATGGTTTCTCATGTGATCAATCTGCTCCCGTTTCCTCTTTTTACAAGTGTGTTTGCATAGGAAGTGTAAACATGCTGTGACAAGAAACATCCTATTCATAACTGAACAACTCACAGCATGTCAAAAGATCACTTTCACACACACACACACACACACACACACACACACACACACACACACACACACACCCACACACACCAGCCAGGAGCTGGTATTTCAGCGGTTTGCACAGTGAACACTCGAGTTAGTAAGCAAACCTAAGGTGACGTGAGATGTTGCAGGTTTGAAACCCGGCGTCTCAGACACTTAGATGTTATATAGAAGTTGTACAGCAGCTGCAGCAGACTTTCTACTTTGGCCTTTTGCTGCCGGTCACCCCCCTCCCTCCTTTTATGAACATTTTCATCTCTTAGTTGTCTTTAGTTGTACACACAAAAATTAAGAAAAACCTCAAAATGGAAAAAAAAAAAGAATTCCACTCTAAGTTCTACAAATTACATGAGACTATATTTTAGTCTCATACAATTACATACAATTTTTAGATTTTTTACATACAATTTATTTTTCTTAAGACAAAAGAGAATGTGCATCAATGAAAATAACACAAATAATGAATATTTTATTTATCATTTTATTAAAAAGTCAACATGTAAAAAGCACTTTTCAGTATACATTTTTTACCTGTTTGTCACTCTTGAGTCTGCAGATGAACGTTCATTTTTCCATGACAAGAAAATCATGTATGACACTGAACTGATCTGCTCATGTAATCAGAGTCATCATTGTCTAGATTTCTTAGTTCCAGGCAGTTCTGTTCAGTCCTGGACGTGGACTAAAGTCTGACTAGAGGTCAGATTTTCAGTTTGTTTTTGTTTTTTTCTCTCTCTCTTGGGTTAATGGCTCTGATAATTAATTTAGTGTGATGACTGTGAGTCACATTTATTGTACTGTTTATTTTGTGTATGAATTGCATTGTGTAGACGAGCGCTCACTCTTGTTTTTTTCCTCCTCCCTCTCTCTGTGCTCCTCCAGTTTATGCTGTCTGCAGGTGTGGTGCGTCCTGATTGGATGGCAGTTCAATGTGCGCACCAGTGGCAGTTTACGATTAGCCGAGAGCTGATGGATGGAATCAATTCTCCTTTGATGACTCAGAGAAAAACACTGAGGACCTGACACTCAAGAGGTTTAATGGCTTGAATACAACACTGGCGCCAGGATTTCATCAGCTCTTTGTGTTATGCAGTCTGAAACACCTCATCCTGGAAAATAAAGGTTTATTAAAAAATTGTGATGCTCCAGAGCTAAAGCAGAAAATATAGGGGCTTTTCAACCAAAGCAACTTTCACCAGAGATATATACAGTATATGCTTTTTTTTGATCACAGGAACCAGAGTCTAAATGTAGTTTTGATCTGATTTACTTTCCAGATGTCCACCATTTCTGACATGTGCTGTTATTTCATCCTCTGTCCACAATAAGATGACAGCCAGCTGTGACTGACTTGGTTTAATAGCTCCATAACAATGGTCTCTTCTGAGCCTGATAGTGTGAATGTGTCTCTGTCAGCTCCCAGTGTTACAGCTTAAAGAGCCACCCCGTAAACTGGAGACCTTCAGCTGAACATGTCAGTGGATAACTAGTTTTACAACAGCTGTTCAAACACAGAAGAAGTCCTCGAAAATGCATCCTAGTTTAGTTTTATGTATGTTTATATATGTGTCAAAAAATCCTCATCAGATGAAACCATTTGAGAAGGATGCATCCAGCTGAAAGTTTTCACCCACAGGGAATGTGTTGCAGTTACCTTTATTTTTTTTTCTCTATACATATACATTCAAATAATGTCCTGCATCCTCAGCCCATGATGGAAACACAGACAAACAATGAGCCACAAGAACCATGTAGTTTCTGGTAATGTTTTACTGGGAACTAAAAGTTTCTTGACCTTATGTCAGATTTGAATGAAACATGGTTAAATGTCCATGAAATAAGGTGACAGCTGTTACACTGAGGGGGTGGGATTTTTTTAAAACATCTTTGAGATCATTGTCCCATTAGTACCAGATTATGTAGCTTTGTGCCCCCCACCATCAACAGCACAGAAATAATCCTGTTATGTCTCAAGGAATCGTCATTGCAGAGGCATGTGAGACAGTAAACCACAGTCTCCAGGGATTTATTCATCACTGCACAGGAAGAGGTGAATTTGGTGACACACTTGGCAACGCATGGGGAAAATATGAATGTTGGTCAATTTGAGGTGAAGTTTCTGTGACTGCCCAAAAGTTGCAAGGTTGCAAAAAAGTGCAGGGACTGGTTGTGTTTGGATAAAGTCCCCAAATCCCACAACCACAATTCCTTGGAGGGACTTACTCGCATACCTGTAGCAGCTGTCTGGTCTGGTCTTGCAATCACTCAAAGCGTTTAATAACATTCGCCCTTTCACCCTCATGCTCACACACATGCACACTGATGTAGCATATCCTTCCTGCCCTTCCATACACCATACTAGGCCCCAAAGAAAAATTTTGTTTTCAGTTTTTTGCCCAAAGTCACTTTGATATGCCACCTGCAAGGGCTGAACCACAGATCTACCTGTTGGAAGACACTGCTCTACCTGTGAACCACTGCTAAGCTGATAATAAAAACATGATGCAAGCTTTGTCAGAGATCTTGACGAGGAACTGGAGATATCTGTTCACGACCAAAGTGTCATCCCTCTTCTTCACCTTGTCTGTAATGTGACATGCAAAAGAGGTTAAAAACACAAAGGTGTGTATTGCAGAAAACTGCAAACCATGATAGGAACACATCAGTGTTTTCACCGAGTCATTCAAATATGCTCTTGTCTTCTGTCACTAAACCAAGGTGGTGGCCAAAACATCAAACACAAAGCTACGCCGGGGGTTCTGATGTCACAGTGGCTGGATCCACGTCTTTTACGCCGTCTATGATCTTAACATCTGTAGAAATCACTTACAGCCTCACTTTGATGTGGGTCTTCTCTGTGTAGCCGAAAGTTGACCACACTCAGCTTCATGTCGTCAAAGGTGGACCAGGCTTGAAAGATTTTACAAGAAAGTCTGGCAAAGAATTACTTCCCAGCCTGGTGTGGGTTAACGGAAAACAAACTATTACAACATGTTGGAAAATGATCTTGATTCCATAGTTTAGCATAGAACCAAGACACTGGAGGGTTTGGTCCAAACTGTGTCCAACTCCAGCTGAAAAAAGTTTTGAAACATGAACAAACTCATTTTTGTCCTTGGTGTCATTGGATGTGACTTTATTTGTACATTGATCACTAATTTTCGCACTTGTGCAGCAGAAATATTACCCAACATTTTGTCACATTGTAGGTCTTCAGAGAGTATACAGCTCTTCTGTTGGAGAAGACATAAAACAGACAAAGATGATTGCCTCTGCCATTTTTTTATAACGAGGCCAGCAGCTTTGTATGAGACTGGGAGTACTGGGAGCTGATAGCTGCTTATTTCGTTGCTTAGTTAAACAACAAGAGATGGGTGAACAACATCCTGGCACAGTGAGTCATCCGAGGACAGCCAACCCTGCCTCTCGAAGCAGTATTTTTGTTACATAAGAGCCAGGAGACTTTGGCAAAGTACAACACACTCAAAGGGTTTCTGACCTGACAAACCCTCTGCTGTACCGATGGAGCCGGAGTCAGAGATAATCAGAGGAAGTCGGGAAGACTCGATCGGTCTGCACATCACCATCCTGCCGCCCAGCTGAGTTTTTGATCACTTCAAAATAAATAAAGAGCTGTTGTTTTGCACTGTGACATACTGTTTCCTCTTTAGGTCTTTCACAGCTATAATTATCAAGCTGCCTCGTCACATTTTTTGTTTCAGTTTTTTTTTTTTTTTTCCCAGCTCATTAAAGGGTCTGTGAGGCATGTTGGTTTAAAGTGGATCACAGAGACACCTTTGGCATCACTGTCATGATGACGTGACTCTTAACAAGGTGTGTGTTTGTTTTGGAAATGAATGGAGAGCAGATCTTCTTTTTACTTTTCTATGAGCAAGACAATTTTTTACTGGATGCAACGTGACGAGTTAAGGTATTTATCAACACTTACACAGCGCTGTCGTTTAAAACATGACAACAAGCAAACTTTGTCAGTTTGTACTTTAGTTTAGTAGCCAGGTATATTTAGTGCCTCTCACAGCCCAGTGGTCTGAAATGTATCCGTAAGCTAACGTGTAATGTTAGCGAATCCTTATGTTCTACTCATCTACCAATCAGAGCTAACGTAACCTCACTCTTCATTTTATTGACAGACTCTCAAGTTTGATCAGATCACTGCAGAATAACTGCTGCATGTGGGTTGGAATGATCACAAATAGTTTAGCCCATAGTTTAGTTTTCAGCTCGTGTTTTAGCCTTTAGCCCGTGCTCTATCATTCTCCTGTTTAGCTTTCTTCTGCTCTTCTGCGAGGCCGGCTCTACACTGGGGCAAGAGCGGGCAGAGCCCCATTAAATAAATGTCCTTGCCCTTCATATCAAAATTTAAGAAGTTGAGAAAACACATTTTAATATACTCACAAAATTAACTTTCATTACAAGTTGACAAAATTTTCTGCAGTAGCAGAAAAATCTGCTGAAAAAAGACACACGATACTTTCCTCTCATCTCTCTGTCCCTCCACTGCACGTGTATTCACAGGTTGTGCAGCACAGAAACACACACTCACACACATACGCACACACCTCTCAGTCCTCAGTAGCACTCTATCACTGTTGCAGTATGCAAATGAGCTAAGAGGTAGCCTGGCAGTGTTGTGTCAGGTTTCAGCACAGTCACGGAGTGCGTTTGCAGCAGCGGTATAAGCACAGTGCCCACGTCCACTATGGGGAGAGATTTGTTTCAAAAAGATTTACACATGTGTTTTTAAGATCCACAAATAAACCCACACGTGTTTTTAATTTTGCGAGTGCATTTACCATGACTTATCAATTGTAAATCTTAATTCTGCTTGTGAATTGTTCAAAGTGCGTTTGTGGGTCAACCAACAGGTGCATTTATTTTTGGGACAAACGTAATGCAGTTTCGAAGAGATTCACACACACACAAGTTGAGCACCACATATTCGCGTGTGGAGAGCCCCGCCCCTCCGTCCGCTAGGTGTCAGTGTTGCTGTCTCCGTTGAGAGCGTAGACTGTAAACAAAGATGACTGGGAGCTATCAGAGGGCTATCCACTGTCTTCCAGCCGGCACAGCTTCCAGACAACATGGAGGAGGAGTGCACATGATGCCCCCTTCACATTTCTGACTGCCCCCTCATATATGCCTGCCTAGAACCGGCCCTGGTATAAACTACAAGTTATGAACTTCAAATGAAATTACAGAAGTGTTAAAAAATACTGGTAATCCTACAGGTATGTGTCATCAGAAGCAAGTAATTAAAGAATATTAGTATCAGCTCAAAGAAAAGTTATTAACATGTATCCCCAAATCAAAACTGTAGACTTATTCAATAGCTGCCCAACAGCAAAGCTTTTGGGAGGGTTGGTAGCTTTTCTTTTCTACAGTAATCACTCTGAAATAAAGCCAAGAAAACTTGTGGTTTACTTGCCCAAACTTGTGATGGGAGAGTGCACAGCAGTGGAACCTTAATAAAACATGTAATCTGAAGTAACATGTCCTCATAACTACAGCCTGCTGCCTTCTCGAGCCATTTTACAAAACAGAACACCGCGGGAGGTTTTCGTACTTGTGGCAGTCAGACTTTACAACTTCTCTCCTTCTGCAGGATGGACACATCACAAACAAACAGACTCGAGATACCTGGCTTACTTTTATCATGCAACTGTTCATTCATGTGCAGTATCTTACATTTCATTTATTTATTTAGTTTATTGTAATGGGAAGTAGATCCCTCATGTGCAACAGTTTATTTTCTGGTTTCAAATGTGTAACAGTTTCACTCATGCAATAATGTGATAGAATAGTTACTCATGTCTAATGCACAACTCAGTTTCACTTGTTTATCACTCTCCTTTATTCATTTTGTTACTTCAGGCACTAATTTATGTTTGACTTGATATGGACGCTTTAGGTTTTGGACTTCACATTAGAAACTTGCCTTTGCTTAACTGAACAGCCAACAGATTTCTACTGAATTTATGTGGTGTCAAAATACTCTGAGCTTGAAAATGCACATGAAAGCATGTAAACAGGAAGTACAACAAGACATGAAACAAAAGGTAAGACACTACAAAAAAGAACTAATAACTGGACTACAAATGAAGAAAAATACTAAATTTGGAGGCAATAAATACTCAATTTACTGCAATATTTTATGTGAAATGCAAAAAAAAAAAAAAAAAAAAAAAAAAAACAATAAAAAATAATGACCCAGAATGCACTTTATCTGCTCAATCAAGTATACACTGCATGCATCAGACCTGGAATGAATATTTCCCATTCAAGGTAATAGGCGAAACAAAACTTCTACATCTGGGCCTGATGCCACCGTCACTGTAAAATATCTCAGGCCTAATCCTGCCAAGTAAAGGCAGTGATCCAAACAGTAATGTGCCACCCACCAAGTCCAGCAGTCCTCTGAGACTAATAAAGACCCACTGAGAAAAACAACATGGACACAACTGGGACACACACCAGCCCACAAAAACACAGTCAACCAGACCAGCACATGAACTTCAGGAGAACTGCTCCCGCTGGTTTTCACTTTGTATAGGAAAGAAACGGATGGATGAGATAAAATGTGTTAATTAGTGAAATTTAGAAGAGCTGGCAGACATTATTTTTTATTTTATTTTATTTTTTTTGGATAGAGGCAGTCAAGCCTGTTCAAGCCAACAGACTCCCGGCTCCATTTTTATATTACACATTTATTTAAGAGCACAGTATCCTTTTTACCTCAATTGAACTGCAAAATATTCATTAAAAATGTATTGTGTTTATATATATATATATATATATATATATATATATATATATATATATATATATATATATATATATATATATATATACTCTCACCAGCCACTTTATCAGGAACACCTTGGACCCCCTTTTGCCTTCAGAATTGCCTTAATCCTTAATCCACGTTTTTAATGATCATATCTCAGACCCTGAGAAATCTTCACTTTTAAATAAACAAGTCTTTGGTTTTTATGTCAAGTTGTTTAACATCTAACAACGCCCAGCAGGTGCCGGATTGCAAACAGTTGGAACAAGCAGAAATCATTCAAACACTGCAGCCTTGGAATAGTTTGGCATCCATGGTCGGATAAAGTGCAGCAGCCTGTCTGCTGAAGTAATCACCCCGTGACTGTTTCTGTTTCGTTATGAGGACTCAGGAGAAGTGATTGACACCAGAATAAGAGCTTGACCTCTTTGGCTTCTGTGCATGTCTCCAGCTTGCAGTTTTATCTTATCGTTCAGTTGTTGTATTCCTGAACTGCATGCTTTTGATTTTATCTTTTTTTTTTCACCAGGCTGTGAGCTCTGTTTGCTTCACTGCTCTCTGTAACTGTATTTCATATCTAACGCTGCACTTCAGAGTGTTTACAGAGCTCATGGGTCTTTGGGATTTTACTACCAAACTTTGAATCAACCACAGAAAACCTGTTTTATATCACTCCTCGACATGCAGCATTATATTTTATTGCAAAGCAATGCTCACAGTAACTCGCTCCTTCTGTATTTTAATGAGCTTTCGGAGAAGAGATGATATCTGCACCTCAACATTAGTGTGAATTTAATTAAAAGAAAATAAATGTTCTCATCTGAGATATTGCTGAAGCAGCACTTAGACTCACAGCTTTCTTATCAGCACGGCATAAACTTAACATTCATAAATGAGTGAGGTTGTTCTTTGAGGATATCATTTTTCATTGCCGTGTTTTTGGGGGGATCATCTGTCTCTCTGTGTGTTTGACGTATTCATGGTTTCACAATGTGTAAGAGCAACTCAGGGTCAGCCAGTTTTATGCGTTTTCTAAGGAAACATCTCTAGGGGGGCTGCTGCACACCCTCTTCCCCTCACCACATGTTTGTTGGCCTATCTCAGGCGATTCCTGCCAAGACTCAGCTGGAGACACTTTCCACTTGGTCACAGAGGTTCAGGGAAAAAGAAAGTAAAAGTGGATGGCGGAGCAAAAAAACATGGTTAAGAGGAGCCGGGTTTAAAGAAAGACAGGATGTTTACATGATCAAGGCAGTTTTAAAGCTTGACTCATTCCCAGTTACTTTTCTGTTTTTATACAATTATTGTTTATTTGTTATACCCAAACTTTCTTACAGATATAAAACATGTGATTGACATATAGTATACTGCTGTATGCATAAAGCATGCGGAATTTTGGAACTGTTGCTTGGTGTTGATCCAAAGAGTCAAATGAGTTTATTTACAGTCATTGTGTTTACATGGAGCTTCAGAAATTGGACTATGAGCTTAGTTAGCATGAGATCAGACCATTACAATGGATGTGAGCAGCTTAGACAGACAGAGAAAGGTCTGAGCGTGGCTCGATCAACACATGTAGATAATGTGACTGCGATTGGATTCGACAGGTCTCAGTATGACTCAGCATTCAGTGTGTGTAAATTTCATCAGAAGAGAAAGTAGATGACCATCACAAATACAGTCACTGCGCTCCATCACAACAGACACCATGGCACATACATGAATAAAAGCATGAAGAGCTACAGCTGCATCCATCTCAGCCATCATTGTTAGAATGTTGTTTTCTCTTCATGTGAACAGAAACTAGTTTGATACACACGCAGCTTCACTCATCAATAAAGGACACAGCGCCACCTATCGAAGCGGAGTGAGACGTTCTCAGCCTGAAGTCTGATTCTCTTTACTGCATTTGTACGCTGACAGACAAGACCCCCCGCTGTGACTGTACAATGACCTTAGTCAGATTGCTGCGTGCATGTAAATGAACTGAGTGAGTTGGAGGATCATCATTAGGTGGGTGGGTAATGAACCTGGCTACTCTGGGGTAATAATAGTATGAATATGACTGTGGTTTGTTCTTGGTTTTCTTCACAGTAGTCGAGAGCATTCAGTCATTCAGTCAGAGCTCTCCCAAAACAGGGCCCCTCGGTAACATGGATGAGCGCCACTGATTTGTGACTATATGATCATGACTAATTAAAAAACAGCAGACTCAAAACGTCATTTTTGTTTGCTCTACGTTACCAGTAATCATGGTATACGTAGTTTTTCTGCTATTCTCCTGCGTACTTGGATCCCTCTTGGTTATGTGCATTGAATCAGGGCTAGAGCACGCCGGGGAAATGGAGGCGGGCAGAACAGCAGAATGGGATTTGATTGTTTTGATAAACTGGATGCCGATTGCTAGGATTGGTTGGCGTTTTTCAGGTTTACTCCTGCTGTAGACAGCAGGTAGTTTTTGCTCTTTATGTCCTGATTGTCATTGGGACATAAAGATAATTTTAGTTAGAATAAAAAAAAGTCTATCCAAATCTGATGACCAACACTGACTTTAAGTACTCGATTTGAATTAATCAGAACACAAAAACAATGGCAATCAATACTCACTAACAAGAAGCACCCCCTCAAATAACTTCATCATATCATACCAACTGAATCTGTAGAGAGATGTCTGGTATTCCTGATCTGCCTGTTGACACTGTGTTAAAAAGGTAAGTGTCAGAGCGACTGGACCCCAATCATCTCTTATGAAGAAACATCCTGTCCTGCAATCCAGGTGAAGCATTCATCCAGCTCATGTTGATGTTCCTGAGAAATTCCTCACGATATCTACAATCTGAACATATAAGTTATACAAGATGTTTTTTTCTTACCTAAATCAGGACTTGGGACACAAAAAAAATGTCATATTTTCAACTTTACTCAGAAAACAATAACATGTACAATTAAAAAGTCGACACACCCTTGTTAAAACCTGAGGTTTTTGTGATGTAAAAAATATACAAGTGGAGAAAATATGGCATGGCAACAGTGACTACATTTCCAAGAAGTGGACGTCCTTCCAAAACTGATAAAAGCCAAGAAGAATACTGGTCAGGGAGGCTGCCAAGAGGTCGACAGCAGCATCAAAGGAGCTGCAGGAATACTGTCTGTGTAGTCCATGTGACAACAATTTCCATATTCTTCATGTCTAGGCCATGGGGTTGGGTAGCAAGAGGAAGGAAACCTTTTCTTACAAAGAAAAACATCCAAGCCTGTGTACAGTTGGCAAAAACACAGTTGTGGTTCCCAAAAAGCATACAGGAAAATGTGTTCTGGTCTGATGAAACCAAGGTTGAACTTTTTGGCCATAATTTCAAAAAACAACACTGTGCATCAGCATTTATGAACAGTTCCAGATACTAGTCAGTGTTGGCACAAACCTTTAGCTTTCTGCTAGAAGCTAAAAATGAAGAACTTCATCTTTTAGCATGACAATGAACCAAAGCATACATCCAAACCAACAGAAGAACGTCTTCATGAGAAGGAGATTACAGTTTTAAAACGTCCCAGACAGATCCCAGACCTGAATTTTTTGTTTTTAAATAGACTTGTACACGTTATTGGTCACATTAAAGGTGAAAAATGTTTAAACTTGGTGTATTTTTTTTTTTTAATCACAAAAACCTTGCATTATAACAGAGGTGTGTGGACTTCCTATGTCCACTGTATACATATGATATTCTTAAAGAAGTAGAATCTGTACAAGCAGGATCAGACTTATTGTCAGGGCTGCTTGGCTTTGCATCAATACTGAATAACCACAAATCAGGAAAACAGTTCAAGTTAAGTCCTGATTCCACTGAGAGGAATCTGATGGCTTTTGTTTGTTTGTTTTTCCAAATCTTAAGTAAGAACTTCACATATTTACTTTCCCAGTACAACTTCGAGGATCAGTTTTCTTAGTTTGTATTTAACCCTTTATCGCCGATCGTATCATATTTGATACATGAGTTTCAAAGACCTCCATCTCATCAACATGATAAATATTTTCCTTAAAAACATTTTTAAAAAAAGTAAAACATGTATTAAACCTTATGAGGACTTCCGTTCCATTACAGGCAGCTGAAATTGTATTTTGGCCCTTTTTCAAAAAGGCTGCTATCAGGAAATTCTCCACATTTTTTTCCCCAGGAAAATCACTGCTGATTTTCAAGAAGTTGCTGTAAGAATAACATCTTAATTCTTACTCGTTTCTGAAAGTATGCATTTTCTGAATTGAAATAATGTATTTTACTGAAAACTTCACCAAAAAAAGATGAGATAACTTCCCAATGTGACAAATATGACAAGAAAAAAAAAGTAAAACAAAAAGATATAGCATTTTTAAACTTTTTTGTGTTTTTTTTGTTAAAAGGGTCAATAAACATCTGCAAGAATTTTCTGGCCCTTGCTTTTTTGGGCTTTTATGCCTTTATTTTGAGAGGACATGACAGTGCATAGAGCTGGAAACAGGGTGAGAGAGGGGAGTGACATGCGGGAGAGTCACCACAGGCTGGACCTGAACCCAGGCTGCCCACTCAAAGGCTTTTGCTGTATGGAGCACGACCTGAACCACTAGGCCATCTGTGCTCCTTCTGACTCTTCTTTCAAGGGTTAAATAGGGTTATAGCTTTTTTTTTTTGCCATTATGGAGGCATACTCTGCTTATTTGTTTCTTCTATATTTCCCTTTAAATCTTTAGTGTCATATTTATTTATTTTATTTTATTTCAATTAGTTCTTAAAGAGTAAATACATTGCTTTCAAAAAGAGGGTGGTCTGTGTTACTTCTCAGAACAGAAATCCAGATGATGCTGATGTCAAAACATGCTCCATTCATTACATTTATTTGTTGAAACGTTAATTCATCTTCAGTCTTATGCCAGGCCTGCATACAGAGATTGTGCAACCATTTTATCCAGAAGGTTCTGGTTAGAGCGCAGAGAAGAGTCACAGATTGATTGGTCTCTCAGAGTAAGCGACACGTCTGACAAGTCGACGGGGATCCATGGGGCAAAGGTCATCTTGGGGTGTATATACACAGGCTGAGCCACAGGTGGGCCTCGAGGGTTTGATCGTACCATCCAGCGGCGGTGACCTCTGAGGGGCCCGTGGAGGGGGTACGGAGCTGGCTGGGAGAGCTCTTTAATGGAGTCCACATACTCCTCCATGGTGTGGAAGGAGCAGTCTGGGTCTGCATCCTCTGCGTTACTTTCCTGCAGCTCATTGATGGTGGGAAGTCTGTTCACCGCAGAGAGGAGGCATCTGGTCTTCATCCTGCAAAGACACACCCTTTAATAAAGCTACTGTAGCGTGAACATTAAGGTGGCTTCTCATGTTTATCACAAGGATATCCTGTGTTCCTGTAAGCCATTGACTGGAGAAAGTTCTTTTTAAACACAGTTCATGTCATTTCCTCATTGAGACTACAACAATAAAAGCACAGTCAGCTTCTTTAACGGGAAGAGTTTAAGTTGGCATGAGTCCAAAGTTAGGACAAAGCTTTCTTTAATGACCTCAGCAGCAGCTTCTTGTAATCAAATTGGCTCTGTTGTTGAAAGTAATGCACTTTTTGTTCTCTGAAAAATGTAATCACACATTCTGGCTACATTTAGGAAAAGTTATTTCTAATTTCTAGTTTTTCTTCAAAGTTTTGAGAAAATGAAAAAAAATCGAAAGATAATTCATGGATCTGCTTTTTCCATTTCAGGCTTTGTTCCTTAGAAAACCTTGAAAACAAAGTCAGTGTTTTATCTTAAAACTTCACAATTCCATCCAACAGAAAGAGAACATGTTTTTCATAATAATTTCTTACTGTTTTATTGTTTTGTTTTGTTTTGTTTTGTTTTGTTTTGTTTTGTTTTGTTTTGTTTTGTTTTGTTTTTAAATTGAAGCAGTTGAAGTCCAATGAATAGCTTGAAATGGTACCAAAGTAAGTGTGGAACTGACAGAGAGGAAAAGGTAATGTTACCCAAAACTGAAGAATAATGAAAATTTCATTGTTCTGCAGTGATGAAGATTGATCAAGCGTTGAAAGTTGGTGCAACCATTCTACAGGTGTCACCGATTTCTTGATTCCTTCCAACCATCTCTGTGTCTAAAAGTAGATCTGAACACACCGTGGTACCAGACCCTCATGGGTGAGCATTACTGAACAGTACTGTGGGGTAATGAAAGAGTGACAGATTATCATTAAACTTAAAGATAGATGTCTTCCCTACAGAGAAATAAAGTCAAAGAAAGTCAAGGTGAGCTCGGTGAGGAAAGTTTCCTTCAGTATCCAAACACTCAGAAACTGGGACTGGAAACTCTGACAGGAAGAGGTCTGGAAGAGCCAAAGTCAAACCAGAACCAGAAGACCAGTTTCTGAGAGTCCACAGCTTCAAGCTTCACAGCTTCAAAGAGGTCAAAGTGTCTACGTCTTTGAGATGCAGTTTTGACAGATCAAACAGCAGAGAGAAAGAGATCCATCACTAAGACAGAGTCAGAAAAGAAAGGGGCTTGACTGGACCATGAAACAGCACAATTGGACAACCGAAGACAGGGAGATGGTGCTATGGACTAATGAATTAAAACGGAACTTTCAACCAGAAGAGCAAAACGGGCAATCCCAATGAACTATGGGTAGCCAGGAAAAAGATGGAGAGTGAGGAAATGCAGTACTAGGGTTAAAATCTTTGCTTCAGCACACAGGATTTTTGTACACCAGACATCAGCTGTAAACATGGAGGAGGAAGCTGGATCCAGGATCTGAGTCTCGTACAGAGCTGGAGGCACCCTGAACCAAAAAACAGATCCTACAGTAATCTGCAGAGCCCTCCACGCAGTACCCTCTGGACTGAGGAAGGTTGGTCAGGGGGTTCAAGTTGGTTCAGAGTCCAAGCTCTGCCAGAACCACTTTGAGAATGAAGAAGAAGATAATCAGCCGGAAAACATGGAGGGCACCGCCAGCTCAGTCTCAGTCTGCAGACTCAGACCCTGTGGAGCTGGTTTGGGATAAACTGGACCGAAGGGTCTTTATTTGTTCTATGCTTTTATTTCCAAGCACAGCACTTTCTATTTCTTTTAAATCAAATCTGGGTCAAGCCCTCAACCTGACAGAGTGTCAACATCCTCATAACTGAGAAACATCACAATTTTCTTTAGTTAGGACTTTTGATTATTGTATACAATTTAAATCTAAGTGAAGAAGTTCTTCACAGTTATCCAAAAAAGAAAGTCAGTTACTGTCAACATGTTTGACTCAAGAAACTGTCACATAACATATTGGTTTTAAAAATGTTTGTACCAGTAGTTTGAGAAAGCTTCCACATGAACCTGAAAAAACCCCCAACATTTTTTGTAATGAGCGTCTACACACTTGTTAAGCTGCTTGCTGCCTAACAAATTACCAGAGATAAAACTTTGTTTCTGAGGCAGCATCTTGGAGATATACAGCTTTGTTTTTTCAATTTGAACTCCCCTCAGGTCATTTTTTTTATGGTTACAGGGAAATGAATTCTTTTCAATTTGAATCTCCAACACAGACTCACCTAGAAATGTTCCTGTGATTCCTCCTGGTGATACTTTGATTTATGACAGAAACTCCTCTCTCTGCCTCCCTGTCTGCCAGCGCTCTTCTTCTTTTTCTTTATGTTCTCACCTCGGATGCCAGCAGTCTGTGGGCGTCAGCTGTGCTTTTGCTGAAGCTCTCAGCATGCACAGGACATGTTGCGGCGACATGGAGGTGTGAATCTGTAAGCTCTGCTGGAGGATAAGCCCGACCAGGAGAGCTTGTATAATGCATTAGCCAGACTAGGCTAACAGAGCCAATTATAGACCAAAGAGCAAGGAGGGAAAGCTGTGCTATAACGGTTAAAGTGGGTTGGGATGTACCACAGGAGGGAAACAGGATGGTCAGGAGTAGACAGAGACAGTGAATGAGTTCATGCTGATGGGGTAATAATGTCATCATCCAGACAGCCTGTGGCTGCAGGTACAGTGTTATTATTGATTTGTTGAGGTTGTGGTTAAACGCATCAATATCTAAATTTGTTCTTTTAAGACAGATTTACTGTCCAGTTAACTGTCCTGTCACTGAAAGCCAACAAGAGTGACTTCACTGCAGCATCATCTGTGCTTTCCTTTAAATCCACTGTCAGAATCAAAAGACCAGAACACAGGACTTCATAAATACTGAGCCGTATTTAAGACATAATTCAAATAAAAATGCAGATATGTGAATGAAAATGAAATGAAGGAAGTACATTTCCATTTCAAGAATACAGAGCAGGATCGTGTCTCTGATTCTCGTGTCCATGACCGATCTCGATGTGGTAGCAAAACTTTTTGCTGTTATCAAGCTGTTGGCAGCTCCCATCGCAGCATCTCCAGAGAAGCAGTGGAGAGTTATCTCCTGAATGGGTTGTGAGTTAGTGAGATAACAGAGCTGTTCGTCAGTGACTGGTCGCCCCCTTCCAGTCATCACTGGAGCGGCTAACAGCTCGATAACGACGAAAGGTTTCGCGAACATACCTGATTGACCCTGGAATCAGTGATTACAGAGTTTGCTTGTTGTCATGTTTCAAATAGGGCTGCGTAACTGTTCATAACATCAGGCACACACACACACACAGAAAGAGAGAAAGAGAGAGAGAGAGAGAGAGAACTTGGAGAGCTGCAAAAGGTAGGATGGACTGAAGGATGAGAAAGAGTTGAGGAGTTTACTATCTGATCCCACAAAATCATGTCATGTCTTGTCATTTGAGTAAGTTCATACTTTTAAATTCAGTCTTGTCTTTTGTTTGTATCTTCCCGTTTTATTTTGCAGTTTTGTCTCTCATCTCACTTCAGAAAACTTCATTTACTGTTTCCTGCCTCTGTGATTGCTGTCCCCGCCCCCGTTGTTTCCACCTGTGCCCCATGAACTTATTTTGTAGCCTGTGTCTCTCTTTGACTTGTGTCTGTCTTATCATGTAAAGTGTGTTTCCTAAAGCTATTGCTTAAAATTTCATGTATTTATTAAGTGTTAACTTGTTTAAGTTTCGTTTTTACAATCCATTTTTTTTTTTGTTACCTTTTTTAAGCCAAGTTTTTCCAGCGTTGCTGGGATTTTATTTTGTTGTGTTACCTCCTGCCATAGTTTTCTATGAATTTCCATTTGTATTTTGTACTTTTACTGGAAAAAAGCACCTTTTCTTTTATTATTTTTTATTTTATTTTTTTTTTATTTATTTATTTTTGCAACATTTAGTCAGGCACTTGGCTCCCTCTAGTAGTTTTTTTTAAAAAATCATTAAAATGACATCCTTTCAACAACATTTGAGTGGAGGATTTTATTACTCAATGTTATGTTGTAATTTTACATGTGCAATTATTTTACATACCTTCACAATGCTGTTAGACAATTAGTTATTCAGTTAATCAGGCCACGTTGATTAAAAAAACTTGGGCTCTACAGAGTGAGATTAATTTTCCTTTTTTCCCATTTTTTAACATTTAAGACAAAGAGTGTACAAATAATCTATCTAAAGGAACACTTCATTGTACTGATAACCTGTTTTGATTACAGTGAATTTCTTAATGCTAGCACTAATTAGCAATTAACAGCTATTGATATCTTTGCTATCCTTACCTGGCTAGTGAGCTAGTTCAGTATTTCTTATAAACTGATTAATTTGAGGTTGTTAACATTTTAATACATTATTCCTAACCTTAAAATCCACAAGAAGAATCCATATAGAAATTTGAATAATATTTACAGCCTGTCAAACTGCTTTTCTGGAACAATTATTTTATTCTTGCTATAATAACTAAAAGCTGGTTTTCATGTAAGATTTTAAGATCCAGGATTTGTGGGTGTTACCAAAATCCCCCCCCCCCCCCCCCCCCCCCCCCAAAAAAAAAAAAAAAAAAAACCCACATTCACACTAATCCACCAGGAATGTAGGCCAGAATGTGTGATGCCTTGGATGACAGTGCAGTTTGTTGCAGCCGACTTGACCTGGTTTATCTTTTGGGCAGACAACCCTCAGATATTCATTTCCTTTTTGTTGCTGAGTCATCAGTTAAACCTCATTTAAATAAATGAGAGGAATAAATTATTAACACATGGCTGAAACCTGTCTGAGTTAAACTTATTAAACTTATTTCTACTGAAGAGCTCCATTTACCCCAGCCTCACAGTCACACTTGATCTCCCAATGCTCCCACTCTGCTGAAAAATAAAATGAGGTATAAGGAAACATATTTTTAAGGTGTCACAATAAATCTAACTGAAGATGTAGTTTTCATAGACATGTATAAAAGAAATGAGGTTCAGTTAAATCCAGTTTGGGTGGTTTATGCAAATTATGGATGAAGAGACTTAGAGATCAGTAGTTTAGAGATGCTTTCACCAGCTCTGCTGCCGTTGCCTGGATTGCAGGACAGGATGTTGCTCCACTTTTCCCCATAGGGGCATTTCGCCTAGGAGGTCCAGGAACTTTTAGTTCCTTGTAAGATATTTTAGGGAACTTTAAGGTTCTTCTGGCCCATTGTTTGTCTGTGTTTCAACTGTGTGCCGAAAACTTGAGTAGATTATGTAAATAAATCAGAAACAGCTTGTAACGGTGAAATACAGATCCACTGCTGTTTGGTTTAAGAAACACCCGTGGTTTGACAACCTTTGGTTAGAAGCATCCCTCTGAAATGGTTTTAAATTATCATTAAATACTTTTTCCGATGAGAATATTTTTACACTTAAAGATATTTGTCAAACTAAATTTAATAACTATATATCCACTGACACATTCACTTGAAGGTCTCCTTGTTTACAGGGTCACTCTTTAAATTGTTACACCAGAAGCAAGTCAGTAACAGCTCTGTGTGATGGTGTTGTGGATGTAGTATGAAATAAAAGCTGTGACTGATCCATTAATCACAAGTGGTCAGTTTTCAGGCCCTGGCCCCAAAGTTCCTGGACATCTAGAAAGTACTACCCCAAGTTGGGGTTATTTCAAGGGGTAAATTTATCACCCCAGAACTAAATATAGATCCGAGATTCTGCAGTTGGAAAGCACACAGCATATCAGAATTGGTTTGGGCCCGCTGGTGTCGATTTTGCCAGTAAGAGTAATAGCAATTGTCATGAGGTATTGACCAATTAGAATCAAGTTTTTGATACTGCAAACTTTTAGGTCATCCCCTGACGAGCCCTCCATCGTTGCTTCCAGTCATACCAGTTCTCTATACATCCAGCCTCCTCACTAGCACTTTGTGCCCCTGCATCTGTCTCAAGTACATCCATGTATCTTAATGCTGGTTGGCCTCATGACCCCTGAGTTGGATCCACCCTACCAATTTGCTGGCTGGCAGTTCTTGATGCCTTTGACAACATCCTGCTCGTCTCATCCTCCTTGCTGCTATTTTCTCACTCACCCTTGGTGTTCCCTCATACAGAATCTTGTTGGTAATGTGTACTCTTGCTAATATTAAGCACCCGTCTGCTGTGGCCAGCAGTAGCTAGGCTTGGTTTGTTTGGGGAGGTTGGAGTGGCTTTTCATGTGAGTGCTTTCCTCACTTTCAGATCCAGCTCAGTTAAGCTGACCCATGAGCTCAGGAATTTTAAGTCTTTGGCTTCCTTCATGGGAGGGCCACCTGTTGCTGAGAGAAGTAAATGATCAAATGGGATTTTATGGGTGATAATCTCAGCTTTCTTGTAATTTATCCAAAAGGCCAACTTTGGCACATTCTGACTCCACTCTGTTCAGGAGCTCCTGTGCTTGTTCCATGTGGTCGGAGAGCAGGTTGAGGTCGTCTGCCTAGTCCACTTCAGTGAGGACTACTGTGAGATGTCATTTCAACTTCCTTGGTGTTAGGGTGAGGCCAAGATCCTGCTCTCGGCCTTCCAGAGTGCATAGTCCAGGACTATGATGAAGAGGCAGGGGCCAGGGTGTCCCCTTGCATTTCCTGAGCCAGGAAATGAAACTCATCACTGTTGCCATCTGGGGTCACCACCCTCTGCATGGTTATATTTGAAAATAATGATCTCTTCTTATGGATACACTGAACATAACAGACTCATATGCTAAGCTAAGCTAAGATAAGATAAACTATACTAAGATAACAGAACAGAACAACATATTGGACTACATCTAGGGATGGCCATTCACAGAAAGTTGTCAAAAAAAAAAAAAAAAATCAACTCGTTGATGCTGAAAAGAAATGAGAAAAGGTAAAACAGAGGACAGAAACACTTGCCAAATTGAAGATGACAGAAGTTAAGTGAATCAAAAATCAAATGAAAGATGTTTAACCCTTAGCCTGCTGTGTACCAGTATACTCGTCGGCCCTCTCCTTTCCACCAGCGCTGAAACCAAGAATATTCAGTTTTTGATAGGGATGGACCAAAATTTCAGCCACCAAAAGTTTTTGGCCAAAAATGACCCAAAAGTTAATTTTCGGTTTTCAGCCAAAAGACTTTTATCACCAAAACAACACAGCCGAAACAACATGTTGTGATGAGGCAAGCTAAAACCTTGTTTGGATAAGGGCAGACGTATTTCATTATATCTGAGAAAGAGCCAAGGATAGTGATGTGTAAAGTGTGTGATATCCAGGCTGAGATGACTGTGGAGACCTGCTTAGAGAGGGAGACGAGCAGGAGAGGGAAAGCAGAGTGCAGAAAAAAAGGACTTGTCGCTCTGAACCAGATGAGGGTCATTCCTCTCTTATAGATCAGATCTATACCATGTTCTTTATCTAACAGACTAAACAGCCTCATGTTATTTATCTGATTTGTATGACGGGATGGTTAAGTGTTGACAACACTCCTTTGCTCTCTTTGCTCCCAGGTCATCTCTGTGAAGATCACATCTCATGTTGAATTATTTCAGAAGCTGTAATTTCTAAAATAAATTCAGCACTGGGGGGGAAGGTGGGGGAATTTAAATTGAGGGGGCTAAGGATTAAAAATTGAGGGAAAAAAATTAAAAAAGATAAAGTCGACAATGACAGACATGAAGCAGAATAACTCAATCCAGACTTGTGCTGTTTAATGTGATCCAGCCAGGTAGGTTGATTTTAAGAAGGCTGCTGAGCATTCTGTAACAGCAGACACTGTTTCATGAGAAACCTCAAACTCATACTGATGTGGAACAGAGGCCGAACATGTTTCTCAGAGACTGGGCACCTGATGTCTCGTGTCCAAAAAAGGAGAGCAGTAATGAGGATGAGAGGCCAACCTATGATGCAGAACAAGTCTCCATATCTGAGGGTTGTTTTGACACAGACCTACAAGTTTAGGCAACAATGAGGTCTAAATCTAAGGTGATGGAGAGGTCAGAAAGTTTGATACTCTGAAAATATTATACACATATTTTATCACAAAGGTGTATTTGAAGGTATTTTTAATTAGCTCTTACAGTAAATACATTGTGGTCACCATCAAGGGCCCGGCACCTGCTGTTGTTTTTATTGAAAACAGATGTTTTGAAACCAGTGGGCTAATTTAAGCTCTTATTTAAGCTCTGCATTTTGCTACTCAACAGAAATTTTATAAACAGTTCTTTATTATGGTAGTATCATGATTAGAAACAAGACCAACATACAGTTAAAATGTTGTGCTTTTACCAGTGGATTACCTCTAATATCATCACTATCTCTCTATATGTCATATATTCTTTAAATGTTTTTGACTGATTTAATCCATTACTGATTGGATGCTGCAGTAGCGTGAACTTCTCTGAAACTTCACATCACCAACAGTAAAAACACCAACCTTCAAACAGTCACTGAGGGGAGCCGTGAAACTGCTCAGAAAGCTGATTAAAAACAACATTTTAACACAAAATACTGAGCATAACTGTCATGAGATCAATATAACAGATGATTAATACCAAGCATTTATAACTGTTTGATCATCATCTTGTGAAATAAATCAAGTAGTTTAACTACATATAGACATCTGCACAATTCAGTGTTTTTTTTTTCTTTCTTTTTTTAGTTCCATAAAGTTTATTTCATCAGCATGGGTTTGTAAAGAGTAATAGCTTTTCTTTTCTTTCTTTTCTCTTTTCCCTGAAAGTTGACCTGAAATCTATTGAAGAACTAATACCCTGTGTTCTTGGGAAATCATAAAAATATGCACTGAATAAAGGCTAAACAAATAATAAATAATCTAATAATGATGCATTTTACAGGCAAAATGATCCGTGTGCTTCCAAACAGGACACAGAATAAATGTTATTATTACAGTGTCCATATGCAGACACACAACCAGATGTTGGAGCAAACTGCCAGCGGTGATCAGCAGACACTGGCAACACTAGAAGACGTTGCTTCATGCAACGCTCTGGAGGAAAGGACATTCCTTTATCTCTCCGTGCATCTCTGGTGGGAGGGACTAAGACACAAGTTACTGACGCAAGCAGAAGATGTGAGGATGAAACTTTAGAGCTCACTTGCTGTGTTTCCTCTCTTCTTTGTCAGTACGTCATGGCAAATCACCTCTCGTCATTGCTCCTCTGTTTCCTTGATTTATTCCTTGTGTCCCTTTTCTGACTGTCTTGTTTGGATTTTTGAGTTTCATTTAATAAACTAATCATGTTATGTGCGATTGGGTCTTCCTCCTCCTCCTCCTCCTCCTCTCTGTGTCTTGCCTCAGGCGTGACAGGACGGACTGATACAGAAGGGCGGAAACACAGAGACTGATACACAGAGGGTAAATTCACACAGGCTGAAATGAGACACAGGCAAAATCAAACAGGAGGGCAACACAAGAACAGGAGATAAAACCAGACACACAGGAAGCAAGAACTACAAAATAAAAGAGGAAACACACATGGAATAAAACACAAGACATGGATCACTGTGATCATGACATAAAGGATAACCCTGGACTGACAGAAACGAGGACGAGTCCACGATCCTTAACTTACAACGTAGCAGCGTTGGTGCATCTAGTGAAGTGAAGAAAAGTCAACTAATGTTGTGACCACAGTTTAAAGTTAGCATCGGGAGCTACAATAACTGTCACAGCTGTTCTTATATTGATGTAGCTGTGACAAGTTAGCATGAATAAGACTGCTGTTAAAGGTACATTAATGAAGATCAGCCAAACCAACCAGAAGAAACTATCCAGCTCTGTTTTAGGGCTATTTTCTCCAGACACAAGCATCACATTTGCTGCTAGATTTCACCAATTATGGTTAAACTGTTCATGTTTAAATGTTAAATGTGGGTAGGTAACTGTATGCATTCCCTGTAACAGTCACAAAAAAACTAACATTTTAAAATGGATTGAATAACAAAAGGGGGGTTTAAACTTATTCAAAGGAACATTAAGGCAGCACAGGGAGTTTTAACCTTCAGTGTGACAAATGCCAACTTGGAAAGTTGGCTTTTCCTTATTTTAACAGAACTGATGATAGTTCAAAAAAAAAAAAAAGTTTCAGTAACTCATTCAAGTCTTTTAAAGGAAACAGGTGGTTAAGTTTGTATCACAATATTACCTAGAATGTCAGTTTATATTTTTTGTATTATAAGTCCTTGAAAAACTATTCAAAGCTAAAAAAAAAAAAAAACGAAGTTGGCTTTTTAAAAGCGTAGAAATAATATGATATTAAAGATTAATAGCGTTAGTTTCAGTTTTTGTCAGTTTCATAACCAGCTACAAACTTATTGGGTAGCTGTAAACTGACCTGCTTTCATGTTTTTTTTCTGCTGTTGTTGAAGTCCTGAGAACAGGACAGAAAACACTGCAGATCAGACTGAGAGACGACAACAATCTGCTCCTCAGTCACCATATTTGACATTAAACTCTATATTGTTGTGTTTCCATTTGTGGCGGCCCACTGGGTTTAAAACTTTCTCCCAAGTTTTCTAATTCCAGTTTCAGTCACCCCCCCCCCCCCCCCCCCTTTTTTTTTTCTTTTTCTTTTTTCTTCTTTTTTTTTTCTGGAAAAATCATTGTATCTCCAGTCTTTTTGTATATGTATGTCCTTGATTCTGTTGATTTTTAATTTAAAGTTTTACCATTCTCCCTAAAAGTTGGCGTCCATTGTTTCACTTTTTTTGGACCTGCTTTAGACTGTTTTTCAACTTCATCATTCTAAAATATGTCAGCATATCTGTTCTTATTCTTGTGCATTCCAGTTGTTCAAATAAAACACGCCCCCCACCCCGCAAACCGTGAGTTGACATCCAGCTCCAGCTATATTCTGTTTATTGTAACACTTCTGAATTTTTTTTGTCACACTAACACAGGGCATGCTAACAACAGCTAACAATGGCTAAAAACAATAGCCTGATAGATCGGCACCAGGGATACTGTTTTCATGTGTTTTTCAGTAACTGTTTATAGAGAGAAGGGATAAAAGTAGTGTATGATGATACTGGGGATGACTGTGGCTGATCTCTGGAACAACACGCTTAAAGAAATGAAAAGACTACCTTCTCCACCTTTATGTCTTCTCTTCATCCATCGTGTTTGTGGGCTGCAAAAGGACCGCATATTTGCCCAGAAATTGCTTATGTTCAAACATGTCAAGAGTAAGAACAGCTTTTGTGGACACTGCCGTCTTGTTTTCCGACTTCTGTAACTGCAACGCTGCCAACTCAGAGACGACGTCATTCCCACGTCCCTTTTCCCAATTCCGATTTAACTGGAATGCATCATAAATAACAGGGACATCACAGCCATGCGGAAGTGCATTAATTGTAACGAGCACTTAGATTAAACTTTTTCTCTGTGAAAATGGATTAAAGTTGTGACTCAAAAATATTTATTACTCCATCACAGACACAAAGCAAAGCCACAGCAAACACAGAGTTACTCAACAGTAGAGTAAGGAGCACAGAGTTCAGTTGCGTAACCTAGCCTTGGTTCCAAAAAAAAAAAAAAAAATCCGAAATAAGATAAAAATTGTGTTTGATAACATGCAAGAAGTGAATCCTCATATTTGATAGAGGCAAACAAGAAACTGACAGACATGGGGGAGCGTACATAAGAAAAATGACTGAATCTCCCAAAACAGAGATGACTAGTGACTGTCAGCCGCATGTATCTGTTTTTGTCCCAACTCAAGCAGATGTTGACTCCAGAGTAAAAAATGACCAAACAAGGATCGCTCTCCCTCTTTCCCCCAGTATGTCAACTTGAGTTGTTTTTTTTTTCTCAAAAACTTGATGAAAACCACCAGCAGACACATTGTTTTGAGACAACTAGATCAGTGAACAATGAAGCACTAACTATTTTGAACAAAGAACACACAGAAACACCCATTGCAACACAGTACACACTCCTTCTGGCAGTGAAGAGGTTGTAAACTGTACTTGGGTTTTGTAAATGTGGGAAATGAATCCAGTAAATGGCTTGACATGGTGCAAAAGTAAGTGGTGAACTGTCAGAGGTTAGGGGAAAAAAGGAAGGTTACCAAAAGCTAAATAATAATAATAATAATAATAATACATTTCAAAATTATACAAAAATACCCTTCAAAGCTGATCTGTAGCGATTGGGATTGAGTAAGCCTTGAAAGTTGGTGCCACCAATTCCTACAGGTGTCACAAGTTTTCTTGATTCCTTCCAATCAAGAGCATTATTGAACAGTATTATAGTGCAGAAAGTCGTTTAATGCTCTAAGAAAATGAGCAGAAAAGTTAATTGATGATGAAAGAGAGACAGAATATCAGATCATTTATAGAAACAGGTCTCTACTACAGAGAAATGAAGTCAAAGAAAGTCCAGGTGAGCTCAGTGAGGAGAGTTTCCTTCAGCATCCAAAGACTCAGAAACTGGGACTGGAAACTCTGACAGGAAGAGGTCTGGAAGAGCCAAAGTCAAACCAGAACCAGAAGACCAGTTTCTGAGAGTCAACAGATTCAAGATTCAAGTTTCAGTTAAGGTGAAGAGAAGACTTTGAGATGCAGCTTTGAAGGTCAGACTGCAGAGAGAAAGACCTCCATCACTGAGACAGAGACAGAAGAAGACAAAGAGGCTGGACTGGACCATGAAACACCACCAATGGACGACTGAAGACATGAAGATGGAGCTATGAACTAATGAGTCAAAATCTGAAAACTTCACCTCACCATGGAAGTTATTTTGTACGTTGTATGTCGAGGATGGTTCCTCAGTGTGTGACGTCAAGCTGAACATGGAGCAGGAAGCGTGATGGTCTGGAGCTGTTTTTCTGGATCCAGGGTCTGAGACTCATACAGAGTGAGAGGGACCATGAACCCAAAACAGCTCCCACAGTATTCTGGAGCGCCCCCCATGCAGGACCCTCTGGACTGACCCTGGTTGGTCAGGGTATCATCCTACAGTAAGATAATGATCCAAAACATCAGACCAAGCTCTGCCAGAATGATTTTAAAATAAAGAAGAAGACAGTCAGCGAGAAACAATGGAGGGCACTGCCAGCACAGACTCAGTCTGCAGACTTAGACCCTGTGGAGATGGTTTGGGATGAACTGGACAGAAGAATAAAAGCATAGAAACCTACAAATACTGAGCATTTAGAGGAACGTCTGCTGGAACAGAGCTGAAGAACTTTCTGAAGAACATTTGATTCCCACTGTAGAGAGAATGTCAGGAGAGTTTCCAGCTGTTATATCTGACAAAGGTGGACACTTCAATGAGTCTTCTTATTTTTTAACATCAATGTTTATTTATTCTATGCTTCCATTTCAAAGTACAATGCGACTGAACTGCATTGCTTTCAGTATAAAGAACTAGAAAAATGTCATCAGACTGCATCACCAAAGAGTTAAGTTGACTGACTGTTAACACTGTCAACAAGAAACAATCAGCTACACTTTGTTTCTTTGTAAAAAATATGACTCTTTCCAGTCAGACCAAACTGTTTGTCATTAACTTCAACAATAAGGCCTTTGTTGTACTACAGCTCTACCCCGAAGGAGATCAACAGACTTTCAATACCTGATCTCTGCCTATGACCCCCACAGTCATAATCTGGCAGCAGGAAGCAGGGTGTTGTAACAGTTGTCACAGGGAAATATTCCAGGGCATATTTGTGCTGGATCCAAGGAAAATATGACTCACTTTTCTTCAGCAGAATGCTGTGTAAGAGCAGAGACCCTCACTGGAGAAAAAAAATCACCCAAGGGATCCTAAACGTTATTCACAGCTCTTCCCTTATCTTGCTTCCCCTCCTTGTCTCTGAGCTTTACAGTAACCGTTTCTGGAAAATGTAAATCATGAATTACACAGGAATCCTTATGACGGTTCATGAAGTTTCAGTACAGCACTGTGAAATGAAGTGTGACCATTACGTAGACGGAAGTCCTCAGAGTGGCTTTAATTTGGTGGTTTGACTGTGAAATGAGATCCTCTGAAGGTTCATGATATTATTCTAACTCTCACATCTCTTTCTGTGGTCAAATGTAATATAAAAATGTTCTCCAGTCATCAATGTGGTAATGGTTATGTCTAAAATATCCCTCCTCATTAAAATGAAGTTTTTATCTGGACACTGTTGGGCTTTAATGAAAATAAATGGCATATATTTGCATTAAGAGAGGTCTTTGTGTCTGCAGCTGCTCGTCTGCCCCCCTCTGTGGGACTGTTACCTCAGGCTCTGCTCCGCTGAGGGACAGCCTCTGAGACACAGCCAACTATAAAACTGTGTCTGCAAAGCTGGCACGCCAGCGTGCTATAAGAAGAGCATTTCTTTGTCAACAGAGCTCAACTTAAACCCTGAGATTAAGGCCAGAGCTGTAAATAGATGCTGCTCAGATTAAGAATAGACTGTGGGTCTCAGTGCTGCACAGAAAGGATTGAGCTTAAAACAGCATGTCACCTGATCCTATAGTCCACCTTAAGAACTTACTAATCAAATTAAAGCTTTTCCATTAAGTCACTTAGTTTGGAAAGCAGGTAAACTTTCATCTGGTGATAAGTTTGAGTTTTAAAACTAATATAACAGATGAAGTAAACAGGACAAATGACGGTTAAGTTCCCCCAAAAAAGTCATTCATATTGTTCCGTAAACTTTGTCCCCACACTGTATTTATTTGGTTAGCAAACCTCATGATGATAAATGTTTGCCAACAACCCTTTTATTTCATGATGAAGACAAGACAATAAGCCAAAACACATCACTGATAAACTATCTCACAAATATATAACACATGTACACATATGACACAAAAGTACGAAGACAAATTATTCATCTCAGATATTACACAAGTTAAGGTGTTTAAAAAAGAGAGTCAAATGTTGCCGGTTTTAAAACTTGGTACAAATATTATATACAGGCTCCAAATACAAATATAAAGTGGGCAAAGAATTAAAAAGGTTGTCTGGTTGTCATGTGGTTGGTTGTCAGAAACAAAGCTCCACTGTGGACTCAAGTTTGACTGAATTCTGGTGGGATCACAATCGTAACCGAGCGACCAGTGTTTTAGAGTCAAGGGTAACCATGTTAAATGGGGACTTAAGCTGAAAGTTACCAGTTAATGTGGTCACACTTTACAGTGAAACACCAGGGACCTCTGTGACTGGGTTATTAAATGTGATCTCTGTATCCAACCTTATTTAAGCAGGTTTGAATGTAAAGAAGTAATATAAACTGATGAAACTCTGAATCCAGTTTTAATTTGCGACTTAATGGAAAAGTTGGTTTGGAACGGAGGTTATAACCAAAAATGAAACTTAAGATGCAGTAATATGAGTAAGTTTAAATTGTGACTAACAGAGACCGATTTAATGTTTACCGTTAAACTACAGTATTTTATCAAACTATTAACTTTGATAAATATCAATCCTAAAATAAGAAAAAAATCACTATTATTATGATATTATTATGATTGGTGCAGTTCTCTGTCTGTATGTAGTTTTCTGGCCTGTTTCCCCTCAAGACTAAAATAATCAGTGTTTCATCAAATGTATAAGATGGAGCAACCAGCCTGTCACAGATTTCAAATATTGAATTCAAATTTTCCCACACAGGGTAAATCTTGTTTCAAATATAAGACTGAAACAAACACAACATTTCTCATATCGACCCAATTTAACTGTCAATCAAATCAATACTGAGGACAATTATATGAGCCCCCACACCTGCTCCCAAATGGTTTCAGACCTAAACTTTGTGTCATTCAATGTATCAGTTATTTGTTTCATACCTAGATGATTAAAAAATCAGATATTCACATTTCCTTAAAGAAACATGGTTTGTGAATTTTCCAGTTTGACAGAATCATTCTTTTGGTGGCCAAGATGGCTAAAAACTGATACTTGAAGAGACAGCTGAGGTACAGGTGAGGTCTGATCTCATAAGTCTGTAATGAAGACACGAGTGTATTGGATGACAGAAATCACCACAAGAAATGGTTAACAGACAGAGTTTTCGTATGCCATGTTGTTAATTGTGGCCCTTTTTGAAACAAACAAACAAAAAGGTTTGAAAACCCCTGCTCTAAACAAAAACTGCAGTAACAATTTGGTGTCCCCAGGTGGTCAGACGGGAGTACTACATACTATTTTCTTCCAAGTTAATGCATTCAAATGAGGCAAACAATGGGACAAGCGATAACTGGACCCAAATATTTCTAATTAAAAAGTAGATTTATTCTAAAAATAAAGTATCACAGCATGACTTCAGAAGATTTACAGAACTCAGACATGCCTGATGGTCTCCACTGTCAGTTTCACATCATTTTTTAAAGGTGATGTGAAGCTCTCTGTGTAAATGACAAACCCTGTGGTTAGTTTGACAGCAAAATGCCGTTTACAATTCTGCGTTTGGGACATGGCATGTTCTTCTGTCATATCAGCTGACTCTGCTCTGTTGGAAATAAACTGTGTGTAATAGATTGTCATGGATGAGATGAGATTTCCAGGTTTTGTAACTAATGATGAAACCATTAAATGCAGCCTTTGATTCTGGTTCCACCTCAGATGGTTTACTCTCCAGTCCTCTGGTTGGATCGGATACAAGAGCTGCTCTTATCTGTAAACAAATTCCGTAGCAGATCTGGGATCAGTGTTTGAGGTTAACACTGAAGACAACTGGCTCAGCAAATGGGAAAACAACAACAACAACAACAACAACAACAAAACTGATCCTGTTAGCTCAAAGACATATTGAGAGAGACAAACTTTTTAGGTTTGATCAACAAAGGGAATTTGAAAAAGAATATACTGCTTTGAGGCTCATCACATAAATCTGGTAAACCAGCCCTGCTGTTTCCACTTGTCAAATATCCACAAGGCAAGGGCGACAAGTGAGTGTGCATAATGATTTGCATAAAGCAGGTAATTCTGGAAATTAGAAAAGAAAAGGTGAACTGCACGGCTAGTCTCTTAGGACAAGCCCACAGATGCTGGCCCAACACGGGGAATTGCAGAATCGTCCCATTCAGCTGGGAGCGCACAAGAGAATGAGCGTGAGAGAATGCATCTACACCCAGTGGAGGAGCTTCCTGTGGGTTCATGGAGAACAACAGAGCACGAACGTTTTACCATGAAGTGAAGACAGCTTCAGGCAGTTAACGTGAAGAAGGGGAGGAGAAGGCAACTCTCCGCTGACAACTTGAGACTGACACATCCTGCCCTATCCAAAGAGAAGTGTCTGTGTAAACCAAGATGTGTGACGTAAAGCTGCACAGCTGGACTAATTTTTGTCTTTGTCTTTGGAAGAGACCATGGCCATTCCTCGCACATGGTTCAATTGATCTGGGCTAATGTCCTTACGCCTGCGTTGCATCTCCGCTCCGCTGCGTGTTGACTGCGTTCGTCAGCTCACACCAGCTGCGTGTTTAGTCCGACAAGCCACAGGACTGACAGACAGCAGGAGTTGCAAGACCGAGGAATTCCTGCGCTTTCCTCTCCGTTAATAAACCTCTTCTCATTCATGTTGTGTTGTCAAACCTCAAACCTGTTGATTCTTGGTTTGTTTTCACTCATTGTACCATTTTCTTGTATTGGTAAAGCTAAATATGATCTAGTTTTTGGCAGTTTGTTTTATTTTGAAGGTCTCAGGCTCTTTTTAGGTAGTTTCTGTGCACTACTTCCTGTCCCCCTCGATCTTCTCTACTCTGAATTGACATGTCATGGCTCCATCATCGGGCAAAAATAGGATGGCTACGGATTAGCTGCGACCTGTCAGACCAGCCACGCGGCTGAACTGCAACAGAACGGATCCAGCATGAGTTGACACAACCTATCTGATCCAGCGCTGTACTGCAACACAGACGCAGCCGGTGTATTTCAGCCGTTATAGCCTGATACACTTAACAAGTTAATTGAAGGCTAGCTGAGTCCATTCATCCACTGCTGAATCCAGTCTTGTTAATAGGATCCAGACATGAGTGATCAGAATAATTGGGTGTGCCTGTTCTACTTGGAAAGGGAGCAGTGTGGATCACAGAAATCACAATTGTCTGTCATAATCATGGTTATAATTCATGGTGAATCTTAAGGAAAGAGCAACATTTTTCACACAAACAGAGCAGCAAACAATTCTGGAGTTTAAAACATTATAACTGAAAATCCAACATATCAGTTGCAGCTTGGTAAGGGACTGGGAACAACTAAATGTGAAAGTAAGGAATATGCATAGTTATGTATTGCTGTATAAGGCTATAGCCTGGGCTATTAATTTAAATGTGAGTGTTTACTGTGACCTCGTAGCTTAAGGAACTCAATCAATTACTTTCTACCATGAATGAACTAATTTGCTCCAGTGCAGATTTATTTCAGGAAGTCAGATCTAATGACTGCCCCCCCCCCACCCCCCCCACCCCCCTGCCAAAAAAAAAAAGTCAGCTCCCTTCCTGAGGGACCCAGTTGATTTATGAGCAATAATAATCAGTGCCACATTTTATTGGGGAATAATGATCTGAGATTGCCAAGAACCCTTAACTTCTGATGATTTTTTTGTATGAGTGTTACAGTTTCAGTCACCAAGGCATTGTTTATTTGAAGCAGCTGATTGGGCCATACATCACCAACACAGTCGTGCACTAACTGTCCCTCAAACTTTATGTGCAGTATTGCAGGTTTCAATATTTCTATTTATATGTTGGGGATGCAGAGAACATCAGCAAAGCTGCTGCGCTAACAACGCTGGGAAACAGCATAGAAATGTACTGTTTTATAAAATTATAGGAACAGGTTTGTTTTCTTCTTTTAATGGTCATAATTAGTTTAACTCGGTTATGGTGTTCATTTAAAGTCTTCCTTTATAAAGTTCACGGACATGGCCAGGGAACGTAATGATGTTTGTAGAAGTCTTCAGAGCACAATACAATTTACATACTGAATGGCAAACAGTGGCTTTGCTGATGTTCTCTGCAAAAAAATGTGCCTTTCACAATAAACCACAATCCTACTCACTAAGTTAAGTGCACGGCTGTGTTGGCTTGCATTGGTCATGTATGGATCGATCAACTGTTGCAAACAAATAATTCCTTGGTGACTGAAATAGTAAAAAGAATAATCAGTATTAAAGGATCTCATGTTCTTAGGTCAGTCTTTCCCTATGAAATGCAGCATGAATTACTGTTGCTCCTAAATGGACTGGATCTCTCAGGAAGAGAGCTTGGGTGTGTCTTTAGATCCGAATTACTGATTCATTGATCTGTTGCTATAGTGATTTAGCTTAACCTGCTTCAAGGAACGGAACAAGCCTGACTGACATCATTCATTCATCATTTATTATCCTATTCAGGGAGCCTATCCCAGCTGTCTTAGGGTGAGAGGCGGGGTACACCCTTGACTGGTCTCTAGCCAATCACAGGGCTGACACACAGAGACAGACAACCATTCACACTCACACTCACACCTACGGCAATCTAGAGTCACCAATTGACCTAGTGAGCATGTTTTTGGACTGTGGGAGGAAGCCGGAGTACCTGGAGAGAACCCATGCATGCAGGGGGAGAACATGCAAACTCCACGGGATTCGAACCGGCAACCTTCTTGCTGTGAAGCAACAGCGCGACTGATGTCAGGTTATCCTGAAATTATCCAGCTATCTGAGTCGGCCAGGTACGAGGAACGGGGCCCACTTTGCACTTTGGTTTCTCCAGAACTGACAGAAAACATTCCAGCTATAATCTTGATGTGAATAGGCCAGATTTAGAGAGCCACCCTTAACCACTCAGATACAAGTAATCTACCTTTCCTCTCACCAAATCCAGATTCCCCATGTTCCAAATGGAACCATATGCTTCAGCAGCAACAAACAGAAAGTCCTCACAGCTGCTTGTGATTGAATGTCTAAGAGCTGTTTGGTGTCACACTGGGCCGTCGAATAGCCTCAGTATCCTGAATGTCATAATTACCAACACTGTTTGTTGACCTGGAGTAAGTAATCGCCCTGGTTACAGCTAATGCTCTAGCTTTCTGTAAAAGTTTTCATGTATAGCCTGCACACATAATGGGACCTTTAAAATCGGGCCACAAAGCTCCCAGGGTGTTTGGTAGTTGTTGTGTGCTGAGAAGTAGAAGTGTTACTGGAGAGCAGTTAGTTGACAAATAATGATAACAAGAGCAAAGAGTACTTTCCATCTTCCTTCAAGCTTGGAAACTTAGTGACAGTTCTCTGGAACAACTGGGTAGATTTAACCAGAAGGAACAATTTAACTGCAGATGTTCTCCCTTTGAAAGGCAGCAAACCACAGCTACAACGAACCGCCTGAAACAGATTCAATTGTTTGGATAAAAATGTGGCTTTTCACTGCTGGAGAGGATCTTATATGAAACTCTGCAAGTTACCAAAACACAAATTATAATCAGGCTTGATGTGCTGTAGAGCAAGCAAGATCGGAGGACATAAACCAGACTGGCCAGAGGAGGGTCGGAGTCCACTTTATTGCCAGAAGGCCCACTAGCCAGAAAATCAGAAGGCCCATTAACCCTGGCTTACACAACAGGACTTTAAAAATCTTCAAAGATTCTTTAATCTGGTTGCATCACACACATAAGGAGAATTTTCACAAATTATCTTCTCTCAAATCTTAAACATGCACACGCTACAAGATTTAAAAATTACGACCAGCACACACCGCAGGATTTCATCAAGATTATCAGATCAGAGAGAGTGACGCACCATGTGATCAATGTTATCTCACAAGGAAGCAAATTTAAACAAAAGCACAAAAAAATGGAGAGGAGTGTGGTACTGGCTACAGACAATAATACTTTGACATGACACATAACTGCAGGTATAGTGTCTGTCTGCTCTGCTTTTCGTAATGTATTACAACAAGGCGAACACACTGCGTGATGATGTAACAAGCGCACGCACACTGCAACCTTTTCCAGCACAGTAAAATACATTGAGTAAGGGCGCCATCTAGTGACAACATTTAACAGAAGACTGAACATCTGGATGAAGAAGTTTTTTGAAAGAAGCGGGTCGTGTCTGAAATCACTCACTCCTTCCAACATTTCATTCAACACTGTTTCTGATAACTTTCAGTCATAGGCGGCTCTCTCTGATTGGCTGTTGTCATCCTCAGTGAAAATGAGCTGTGTAACCATTCCAATAATAATAGGCGGCTCCGACGAGTCTGTGAGCTGATCATGGGGTTTAAGACTGATCCGTCACTCAGTCACACTTTTGCCAACTTTCGTGTCAGACCAGATTTCTTCTCCGTTCGTTGGGAGAGCTGAATCGGGGTCAAATTGGTCCGAGAATCCTGTAGTGTGAGCCAGGCTTAAGTCAGAAAATTAGTTTGGATTTAGTTTATGTTCTTCAGTCTCATTATATTTTTGATTTATGATTCATTTTTTTTTACTATTACTATTTTTACTTTTCTTCTATAATAAGATGATCTTATTCTCTAATCATTCATATTATCTGTACCAGAGCCATCTTAACAGATGACAAATCAGTGTAATGGGGCCCGTTGCATGCCAACTTTTGTCAAAAAAAAAAAAAAAATGCATTAGTTGAGCTGGGGGCCTCTGTAAACTCATGGAGGCAGGCGAGCCCCAGGCAACTGCCCACCGTGCCCATGTGTCAGCTCTGATCTGTACAAATATTATAGGATCCAAATTTTCTGAAATAAATGGTCCACATGAGAATGAACTGCAGAGAATTCCAATTTTCGGAGCAACTGACCTTCTTTAAAGGGCCCTATCAACCTGACACTTCATTAATCACTTGTTTTATATATATATATATATATATATATATATATATATATATATATATATATATATATATATATATATATATATATATAAATAACTACCTGGGTCAAAGTTATTATCCCCCTTCCAGAGGTAGGAAGACAAAGATTTCAAACTGGACTCTGAAGGAAAACTAGTGACAGAGAGAACCACTAAAGAGCCTAGAACAGCTACTTAACTATACGAGTTTATGACTTAACCGAGTCAGGAATTGTCAAAGTATCAGAAAGACCGTCACAAGAGCCCTGATGTCCCAGAAATGGACTGCTGTGAAGGATGCAGGTCAAGAAAAACTCCATTTCTACAAAAGACAGAGAGACACCTGAAAGCCAGCAGACTGAACTCTGCCAAGGACAATCGGAAGGTGGATTCTGCAGACTGGAAGCAGCCAAAGTCTTTTTTGGTCAGATGAGACCAATCTAGAGCTCTTTGGAGAGCCATGGAGACAGTTCAACAACAGTGGTGTGTGTATCATGCTGTTGGGATGCTTTAGTTTCCAGTCTGAAACTGTTAATCTCCTCAAGGTTGAAGGTTGAATCATGAAGAAAGAAGGACATGGGAAGATTTTGAAAGAAAACCTCAAGCAGTCAGCTGGGGGGGGGCTTGTCTGAGTAGTGGCTTTGTCTTCCAACATGACAACTAGCCAAAATATACATGGCTGCTGGTGAAGAACTAGCTCCATGAAACCAAAGTGGACCTTATTGGCAGGTCTGCACAAAGCCCTAGCTTGAATCCTATTAAAAACTGTGAAGTGCTGAACTGAAGACCAGGGTCCATGCCAGAGGATCATCAAATCTGGAGGAGCTTGAAAGATTTGCCAGAGAAGAATGGGCCAGGATTCCTCAGGAGATGTGTGTGCAAATTAAAATTATGAAAGCATCTGGGGAAAAAAGGATGTTTTGAAAAGATGGGTTAAAAACTTAAAATTCATTGATATATTTTGCAGCACGTTTGTAATTAAAAAAAAAAAAAAAAAAAAAAAAACAGAGAGGGGAAAATCATTTTGACCTCAACTGTATAATGAAAGAGTCGGTACATTTTGTTATTCTTCTGAAATGATGCCCAAAATTTTGTGCAATCAGGGACAGCAATCTGTCCTTAGTGAATTCTCTCACCAGAGTAAAAGAAAACCCCTCACACTAAGAGGCAAGGCAAGTTTATTTGTAGAGCACAATGCATACACAAGGCAACTCAAAGTGCTTTACAGCAACATAAAAATACAAGATTAGAAAAAAAATGAAATAGAATGAAAACAAAACATTAAAATAAACAATTAATTTAAAAACGAGGAGTGCAGATAAAATACTTTCAGTTGTAATCAAAGCTAAACAACTGTTTTCAGCCTGGATTTGAACATCGTCAGAGTTGAGGCCTGTCTCACATCTTCTGGAAGACTGTTTCAGATTTTAGGAGCATAAAACTGAAACGCAGCTTCACCATGTTTAGTCCTGACTCTGGGCACCAGAAGGAGACCCCTCCCTGAGGTTCTCAGAGTCTGAGTTGGTTCATATGGCTCTAACATATCAGGGATGCACTAAACCATGAAGAAACTTGAAGACAAGCAGAGCTGTTTTAAAGTCTATTCTCTGGACGACAGGAAGCCAGTGCAGAGACCTGAGCTCTGGACTAATATGGTCGTATTTCCTGGTTCTGGTCAGGACTTGCGCAGCAGCACTCTGGATGTACTGCAGCTGTCTTACAGCTCGCTTAGAGAGCCCAGTGAGCAGGCCGTTACAGTAATCTAACCTGCTGGTGGTGTGTGGTTTTGCATGCACACACTGATCTGTTTGATGCAGTGACAGAGTGAATCTACAGGCCCATGTTCACCTGCTCTCAGGGACACATAGATCTGAGTGTCATCTGCGTAGCTGTGATGGGAAACTTTAAAGCTGAGTATTAGCTGGCTTATACGAGTGTGCTTCTTCTCCTCAATAAGTGGTTGTTGATTGATTGGTTCTAGTTTTAAATCAACAGCAGGGTCAGATAGTCCCCAGACAGCAGCAAAACTCACACAGGAAGATCCAGGGACCCAAAGAACGAGTGTTCACAGAGCTCAGCAGTGCAGACCTGCAGCCAGTACAAACAGAGACCATAAGTGACTCACAGAGAGTGATTTCTCTCATTTCACACGTGTTTTTCATTAAAACAACAACCAAGATCCAAATTGTGAAAGTTCTTTCGTTTATTATCTGCACAGTTGCATAACCCTCTGCTTCATTGTTCTTATGGACCTTTTCCTCTCTACAGATTTACAGAGGCATGAAGCAATACCTCCCACAACGCTGGTGGCTACTCTCCATCTGTGTAAAGACCTTCAACATCTGCCAGTCGGTATGTTCTGTGTTTGGCTTGAAAACATATAGAAGAGGTGCACTTTACAGAACTCATATAAAAGCAGATCTTTAAGATCAGTTACCGGAGAGGGATCACACTTTGTGCTTTGCCAAAACATTTTTTTGTCTTTTGGCTTTACTTTTGAATTTTGATGATGACATGCTTAAAATCCCCCAAAGGTCTGTCATTTTTAAACAGTCCTAAATAATTAACGTCTACTTGACGTCTGCAGAATAAACTCTTTAAAAAGACTGATACTGCAGTCAAGGACTGTATCTGCAAGTTATCTTGTAGGGTTGCTATTTATGTGGAAAAGAAAGAAACAACAGTGGGACCATGTGTTATTTTACTCTTTTTGTAGTTTCCCTGTTGACATTTTGTTCTCACTTGACCAGTCCTGAAACATAAGTCTGTTGGGAGGGGTCAGGTGGGTTGCTGAACGAAAAACAAGAAAAATCCCAAACTAGGACTCATCAGGCTAAAGTATGTGAGCTCTAATCTGCGGTGCTGTTCGTTTACGTTTTCTGACGCTGGTTACTCTAACAGGCTTATCCTCTGATGCAGAAGTGACTCTTGGTCTTTCTTTTCATGGGACGGTCTATAGTCATGAGGGGAAAGGGAAGCAACATAGAAACCCTGGTTGATGTAATGAAAGTTACTTATTACAAAAGAAATACAGACTGTACATTTTTTTAATACAACACAAGAGGCAACACAAAAAGGGGCTGGGGAATGCTGCTGAAAAAAAACAGCCTAGGATAACAAAAAGAGACTCCAGCTTTAAACTAATTTCTAAAAATGAACACAAGCCTGACTAAGTTCATTCATTCATTCATTTTCTATACCGCTTATCCTATTCTGGGTCGCGGGTGGCTGGAGCCTATCCCAGCTGACTTAGGGCGAGAGGCGGGGTACACCCTGGACTGGACGCCAGTCAATCGCAGGGCTGACACAGAGACACAAACAACCATTCACGCTCGCACTCACTCCTACGGGCAATTTAGAATCTCCAATTGACCTAGTGAGCATGTTTTTGGACTGTGGGAGGAAGCCGGAGTACCCGGAGAGAACCCACGCATGCACGGGGAGAACATGCAAACTCCACACAGAAAGGCACACCGTGCCCAAACCGGGATTTGAACCGGCGACCTTCTTGCTGTGAAGCAAGAGCTCTAACAGCTGCGCTACCGTGCAGCCCGCCTGACTAAGTTACCTTTCTAAAAACAAAACAGCTGGTGAGCAGCACTCTAACCTAGAATAGACACCCCAGCTCCTAAAGAAGCGACATCACACAAACACACAGGGTGGACCACGGCTCTAACAGTAGTGTTCAATGGTTTTTGTGACTGCACTTGAGGATACATTAAAAGTTTTTGAAATTTTCTGGACTGACTGACCTTCATGTCTTAAAGTAATGATAGACTGTCTTTCCCTGGACTTCTCCATTTCTTGCTATAATACTGATTAAAACAGCGGCCATTCAGTGCCCAACCTCTGCACAACACAACTGATTAAGAAGCAGATTTAGAAGCCAAGAAATTCCACAAACAAACCCTTGACAAGGCACACCTGTCGATTGAAAACCATTCCGGGTGACTACCTGATGGTGCTACAGTATTTACGTTGAATCATTCAGCAGAACCTTTGCTAACCTTTGTGATCTGGACAAGTACAGATAAGCTAATGAAGCTAAGCTCCAGAAGCTAATGTCAGTTTCACTAGAGCCCTTTGGACAACAGCTTACGATGATGGACAATCACCAAAGTATGAAAACTAAAACAAAATAAATCAGTGAACTCCCAACAAACAAACTGACATGATGAACAACACAGCTAGGCGCTAACATTAGGCTAACATTAGCTAACATTAGAGTCTACCGCACAGCTTTATCTAAAGAAGACACTTTTCTCAGCTGAGATGTTGCTTTAAAAAGGGTAAAAAATGTATGTAATGCATGTACCCCATGAACACCATGTGACCATTTTTAAGCTTAAAAACTCAGAAAAAATAATAAAACTGAATGAAAACTGACTCTGCAGTACATTTTAGTGGATGTCCGGTTAGAGAATGTCCAAGTGTATGGGACTGTTATACCCACTGTGATTGGCTCACTGCGTTTAGGACGGGATTTAACCATAGGTCAATTCCATATGTGTTCTTTCATTGTTTTGATGTCTTCAATTTGAATCTATGATGAAGAAAATATGTGAAAAATGTAGTCCAAGAGTCAGTCTTGTGAAAAGCTGCACTGAGTTCCTGCAGTACCATATATTAAACATGTCATCTAAGCAGAGAGGGATTCAGGCCCTGCAGCAGGACCCTTTTGTAAAGCTCTTTGACTTTCATGGTGTTTCATCACTATGAGGGATTCAAAGCAATAAATGTTATCCAGGATGGTTTTAAGAAAAATTCTGACCTAATTATCAATCATCTCTGCATGGACAATTTTAAAGCATGGAGGAGTCAACACTCAGCTAAAACTGAGTTTCTCTCCGGTTTAAGATATTTATACACAATAGACTTCGATATCAATTCATCTGAGAAGGGATTTTTATTTTTTAATTATGCATTATTCCAAAGTTGCTGTGCTCTTGGAAATAATTCCATCCCAATCTCCGCCCATCCAACTGAAGTATATTTTATGGGTTTAAGCACTTTAAAGAGACGGTGGGAAACAAAGTGAGTGGCTCCTCATTGGCTGGTCCCCTGCCTTTTGGAACTTTCTTTGTTTTCTGGAGCCAAGTTATCAAAGCTGAACAGTCTGTGTCTCATTGTTAATCATTAGCAGTTGAATGTGATTCTGAACTGATGTGTTTCCCACTTAAAAAGTGTATTTGTGTTGGAAGCACAGTAGTGTAGATTCTCTGTTACCTGACAGAAGCTTGAAGGAATTGCTGGCTGCAGGGACCTCAACGCTTGCATCTGTTCAGCCTGCTGTCTCCTCCAGGGGGATGTCAACAACTATCCTGACAGATAGGCTGACCAACTCCTTCAGCCAAGCTAAGGTAACATAAATGTAGGCTAACCTTAACTTTGCAATGTAATATGAGACTTAATAAACGCTTATTAAGTCATTTAACATTGCTTTGAGCCAGCCTCTCAGCTGTTAACCGGCAGATAAGAGCTGTATACAGCTGCACCCAGTGGATGGAAGCCGTTCATGGAAGCTCTTGTAGGTTGAAATTGTTATCATGAGAAAACGGCCTTTGTTATATCAAGATAACGGAAAAAAAAAAAAAGTTCATTATAACAAAAAAAGGATCTTTGTTATATCGAGATAAAAAATGTTATAACGAGATAATCTTCATGTCGAGATAACGAAATGATAAGTCGTTATCAGAGATAACTGTAAAAAAAGAAAAATCCATGGCCGTTCTTGTCTTCCGTATATTCATTTATATTTAATAAATCTTAATATTTGTTATCCCATTGTGAATTTAGACCCTCTGGTGTATTAGGGATAAAACGAGAATCCCAGATTAACTGTTTATTAAAAAGTAAATGAATGGACAGCAGATTTTTTTATCACTAAAAAATTTTAAGAAGGAAGTGAAAGTGCTGCAATATTTTTTTATCCAAAGCAAGCAAATGTGAGAATGGGTGAATTTAAAATGTGACTGACAACAGTTTAAAAAAGATTAACCATGAAAATATTTAGTGATACGTTTCTTTTTTATTCTTAACACATTCATTGTACAGCAGAAAGAAAACAAACCAAAAAAAATTAGATATCATCACAAAAATAATCAGCATTCCATTATTATTTTTTTTTATTTAAAATAAAATGTCCCTATAAACCTTGGTATAAGAAATCCCTTTCATGTTCTTTTATCTATCACTCCATAGTTATCATTCATCTTATAAACACATTTACAAAAACTCTGTTTTAGAGTCCATGAGACGCCGTGAACCAAACTACTGCAGTGTAAAAAACTGTTAACCCATTAAGAGGCCCGATTGCTCACATCCAGTGTTAGTAAAGGAGGATGGTGGGAGGGGCTTCATACGTCTGACATGTTTCCACACTGAAAGGAATCCTATTTTTGAAAATAAAAGCAGCTTTTTTAAGGAGACCCACAGAGTCTGATATAACAGGGATACATTTTGGGCCCTATCAACCTCAACTCCATCCTGTCATGTCAACACACTTCAATTAAAGCACTTCACTCAGTGAATTATTTCTTCCTGGAGAACTTCAGGGCTTTGGACCAAAGAACAGGTACATTCTTGAGGAAACCTGAGGTGGTAAGACACAAAGCAGCCTGGAGTCAAGCCAGTGACCACTGGAACAGGGCTAAAACCACCAGGCTAACAGCGCGACAGGGTTCAAAATATTAACAAGACAACTTCTTCAGTCATGCTACTGACATTAATTTGTTTTTATCTTCCTGTCTGATCTTAGATTCAAACAATCTTCATCAACATTACCTCTCATTGAATACTGTACGGTGCTTATCAAATTCATTAGACCACTTCATGAAAACAAGAAACCATCCAGCAGCATCAAGTGCTTTAACAACACAGATCTTAACCAGCACAATGGAATTTGCACACAATGCAAAAAAAAATCAAGAATAAAACACAGCCACAAAAAAAAAAGTTTTCCGTTCAGGAGTACAAGCAAATAAATGTTATTTAGCATTCAAATCATAATAATGTGTTTTCCTATTTATTTTCTACTTTTTTTTGTAAAACAGTACATTTGAAATGTCATCTATAAGTACAATAAAGATGTTATTCTGATTAAACAGCTTGCTCTTGCTGGTGGATTGACCATCACATAAATAAAAATCATATTGTATTCATCAGTACTAAACGGTTGATTTAGGGAAGCAGTGGCAAAAACCTAACACTGGGTGAGGGTCTAATACATCTGTTAAGCCCTGTTCACACATTTATACACATGACTCATTTGGAGGATTTGGAGGCACTGACTGAAAGCTGAACAGTCATGATTTTTGCATTTACATTCTCTGCTCATGATAGCTTTTGCCTCTGCAGTCAAATCTGCCCTGTGTTTCAGTGCTTACAAAAAAAATGCTTTTATTTTTCTCTTTTCAATTTCATAACACACACACAAAAAAAAACAAAAACACGACAGTTCAAACATGTTCATAAAGTCTGTTAAACGTTAAATTTCACTTAATCTATGAATTCTATTGAGTAAAACACAAAGCACAGAAAGAATTTTGGCATTAAGTGAACTTTAGTTTTTTTTCATGTATCATTGATGAATTGAACGAGTGGGTCACTTTACCCAGAGTCCAGTCTTACAGGCATAGCAGGCAATACCAGAAAAGTAGTCTTTAATTGTTTATTTGAATAATATTTCACTTCTTTATGTGTAAAAAATATATTTTTTTAAATCAGTAAAATACATTTTTTTTTAATAAAACACTACAATTTGTTTTAACAATGCCTAACATTCAGCATTTTACTTTCACTGTACAGTTTGGACACATTTCATAAAAAGATGGGCGACGAGGAGCCAAATATTTGGGACACAAGACAAGAGTCAAGTCTTACATTTTTTTTCTACAACCCCATTTCAAAAGTAGCTGAGAGATTGCGTAAAATGTAAATAAAAACTGAATTTAATGATCTGCAAATCTCATAAACCCATGTTTTATTCACAACAGAACATAGAAAACATATCAAATGTTGAAACTACAAAAAGCAACAAATCTCAAAAAGTTCAAACAGGATCATCTTCTCCACTGTGTAGCACACCCTCTTCTTTTGAAAACAGCCTGTCTGGAGTTTTGGGAAATGTTTCCTGTTTTTGTCTAATGTTAGACTTGAGCTGTTTAACAGACCTGGATCTCCTTTGTCCTTTTGTTTTTATTTCATGGTGCTCCGAATGTTTCAGTGGGTGACAAGTCAGAACTGCAGGCTGGCCACTTCAGCACCTGGACTCTTCTACTACAGAGCCATGCTTTTGTAGTCAATGCAGAATGTGGTTTGTCGTTGTCTTATAGAAATATGTAGGATCTTCCTGGAAAAGTTTCCCATTGCCTGGAGGGGACCACATGTAATTCTTAAACCTGTATATAGTGTTCAGCATTAATGTGTAAGCTCAACATGCCATGGACACTTATGATCTCCATACCATCAGGGACGCCAGCTTTGAACTGTGAACCGTTAACAAGCTGTTTGGTCCTTAGTCCAGAGGACACAGCCTCCATGATTTCAAAAAAGAATTTCAAATTTTTATTAGTGTTTTACATTTTGCCTCAGTCCATTTTAGACAAGCTGTGGCCCAGAGAAGACAAGCACCACTGGATCGTATTCGCAAGTGGCTTCTTTTTTTGCATGATAGAACTTTAACTTAAATTTGTGGATGGCACGGTGAACTGTGTTCACAGACAGTAATTTGTGGAAGTGTTCCTGAGTCCATGCAGTGATCTCCACTACAGAGTCATGTCTTTTTTTTAATGCAGTGCTGCCTGAGGGCCAGAAGGTCCTTTGCATACAGACATTTCTCCTGATTGTTTGACTCATTTGAGGAAATTATGAACTGTAGATGTCAGGATATTCAAAGTCTTTCAAAATTTTCACTGAGGAACATTTTTCTGAAATTGTTTCACAATTTTTCAACAGTTTTTCCACAGACGGAAGAACCTCTGACCTTCTTTACGTCAACCTCTCTAAGATACTCTTTTAATACTCACTCATTGTGCCAGTAAACCTTATGAGTTTCAAAATGTTCCTCCTGATGTTTCTTATCAGAACGGCTTTCTTTTTCAGTCTTTTTGCCCCGTCCCAACTTTTTTGAGAGGTGATGCTGCCATCTAATATTTTGCATAAAATGATAAAATGTCCCTCTTTAATATCTGATATGTTACGTATCTTCTATTGTGAATAAAATAAGGGTTTATGAGATTTTCAAATAATTGTATTCTGCTTGTATTTACATTCTACACAACATTCTAGCTTTTTTTGGAATTGTGGTTGTACCTTATGCCAACTGACATGACCCAAATATTAAAGAGAGGGTAATATGCTCTTCCATATTTTAAGCATAGATATGAAACATCACTGCTGGTTGTTCAAACAAAACTTGTGCAGGTTTTCAAACCGCCACATATTCATGTGTTGTAGAAAGTCCTGAATTTGTCTGTAAACTGCTCAAATGGGTCCATTTTAAAAATAGAGCCAGATCTTCATGAGACTTGATGAGGTCATCAGATAAGGATCTCAAAAGTGGTTTATGACATGTTGGAGAGGCAGACCTCAAACAGCAAGGTCTGCCCATATCTCTCCTCCCGACCGGCCCCTGGAGGGCTGACCATTCAGAGGGAAGGGAGTTAGTGGTGTGGGGAACCTTAAAGAGACAGCAGCTAAAACATTTCATGCACAGGCTGAAATAAGGGTTTTCTACATTAAGTGTGGGGAAGAAAAAAAGGGTCTTTTCTAACGGTCAATCATTCAACGCTACTACAGAGGTACCAGAGGGACAGTACAAAGCCCAAAATATGAAGCACAATACCCTCTCTTTAACTGTCTGGTAAAGTTTGATTTTAACTGAATATTTGATGCAATAAAAATAGTTCAACCCAATGACCAACAGCTCTGTTGACAAAAGCCTGCTCTGCGACTTCTACTTGAAGCAGTCTAGGAGTGAAAACAACAAATCTTCAATCAGGTTTAAGAATACTGAAATCTCTCTTCGAGTGTGTGAAGTTGGAAGACTTAAGCTGAAGGTCAGTTTCACAGAGAAATCCAAACCTCAAACAATCCTTCAGCAGCTTTCTAATTAAAACATCAGACAGTGACAGCTGACCTCCTGGCATGATCTCTGATGACCTAATTAAAAGCTGATGAACTAACGAATCCAAACAGTTTCCATTTGCTGTAACTGTCTAAGCATGTTTTTACAACATGAAACAATGTGACTGATGAATCCAACTCTCACCCGACCTTCACTTCAGAGCAAGGTTCAGGAAAGTTGGTGGAGATAAAAAAAAACAGAGCTTCTGTTGCTCTTCTCCAAGAGCTATTTATAGAAAAGTTAACCAAACAAGTCGTCTGTTCTCAAGTCTTTTTGAAACGGTGTGGTCTAAGGAAGAATGTAACAGTACTCTGGATCCATGAAGTTAGACTCATGATGGGATCCTTTGAGAGTGAAAGTTTATGTTTGAGCTTCACCTCATAAAACTGACATTAGTGATACTTTAGTTCTGCCATTTCTGCTCTTTTTATTTTCTTTTATTTTACAAGAACACAGTCTTAAGTAAAAAAAAAATTCCACATGCATCAGTGTCCTCTGAAGAGAAAAAGCTCTTTTGTTGTTGTGATGCTGTCAACGTCTTTATTTTTCTTCCTCTGTTACCTCTGTTTGAGCAGATATGAAGAAGATCCTCGCCAAAGGTACACGAGGACTAAAGAACTAGAGATTGTCCACCAGCTTATCAATAGTAGCAAAACTAAAATTCAAAAAGAGCTGGCGGTGCCCTTTAGAGAACTGTGTTCACATGTGTGTGTTGGAAACGGTGTTGATGTATCCTCTGCTAAGAACTCTCCACCTGCTGCAGCCACATCTGTTAAATCTTCATCTAGATCCAGATACATAATTACATTAAAAACAGGTTGAAGGCAGATAGCACCAGCTGAGGTTGACTTTTCATCTCATAGATTTGATTTGTCCCTAATGTGCACCCATCTACAGCGCTGTAGCAAGGTACAATTTCATCCCTGGTGTGAATTTTAAGTGCAGACGTATGTAAGATATAAATTAAAGCTTAATGATTTGATGTGAACTATAACGATATGTAATAAAATAAAGATCTGTCACCACAAAGTTAAAGTTCAGAGACTCTAGGCTGATCCAGTGAATATGAGGCTCAGTTGGTTCTTTAACAAGCAGTCTTGAATATAAGCCCCAGAGTACAACTGAAAATGTTAAACCACGTCAAACAAGCCTGAAAAAAAATAAAAATAATAACACTCCCGCTCGGCGCCTCAACACTCACGGTCATCTTTAAAAACTGTTCATCTCCTCATCTGCGATGTCCCTTCTGCTTCTTGTTCCTTGCAGGCGTTCTGATTGGCTGACTAGCCGCTCCGTTCTCCAGAGGAGAACGAACCGGAGCTGCTGGTGGAGAGGTTGGAGAGAAAAGGTCCAGTTCTCCATCAGTGCTGGACTTGAAGGGTCCAGCTGGGGAGAATTTCAGAGGGCTGACAGAGACAAAGAAGACGGAAAGCTGTCAGAGCGATGAGACCACAGAAATGACTTTTCTTATCTAGAGAGGTGTAGAGGTGCGTATACCTAAAACACTGCTTACAATACAGTGACCTTCTGAACAAATCAAAATATTGGGTGGCAAACTGAGTTTTCACCACCGTCATTATATATAGTTCATTTATTTATTTAACCTTTGATCAATTCTGCGTCGTGATCTCAAACATGCTGAGTCTGTAAGAGAAGGCTGAATGAGTGCTGTCTCGGTGTGAGAAAATAAAAATGGAGCCTCCTGCTTATTCTTAGAAAACACAACTAAAACCAGCTTTTTTAGCCTGCGTGACTCCTAGAAAGTCTGGATGCAGAAAACATGGAGTCTAACATAGTGAACTGTGACATATCGCGCTCCTTTGTGTGCACATGTTTACATGAGGTTCTCTGTGATGCTCTGACATGCTGACAGCAGAGGAGCAGAACAGGGAGAGAGGAGCTGTAGCTCTGTTGATTTTCAATATGTGACTCTATTGGGGAAAATATTCATATATGGTGAATAGATCTCTGGAATTTAGACACCAAACAGGAAATCTGGCACTTGGCATTAATAAAGTTAGACATCACATTATTCTATTTTTTTTACTTCATTCAGTGTTTTTTTTTTATTCTAATTGATTTGAAGTGTTATTAAAAAGAAGTCAAAGCATCCTGGATTGTTGATGTTGCCCCACAAACAACATGTTAGTATCCATCCAGGCACTATCTCATCACTTATTCCTCCATCCTGGACGGGTCACACGGCTGCAGAACAGAAACTCACACCTACAGGCAATTTAGAGTGACCAATGAACCCAATGAGGATGTTTCTGGACTGTGGGGAGATGGGGGGGGGGGGGGGGGGGGGGGGCAGAGTACGTTTACATGTTTTATTTGACTTCTGAAACTGAACTTCTATCTTAATAAATCAACAAATGTACAAGCAAAACTGAAAACGGTGGTCTAGGGATTTATCTTTTAGATATATAAATCTGAAAACAAACAAACACAAAGAACAATCTATGAATCTTAATTGTGTGTGTGTGTTTGTGTGTGTGTGTGTTACCTGATGGGTGTGCGTGGGCTGCTGTTGTGTCGGCGTACAGGTCGAGTTCGAGGTTCGAATGAGAAGCCTTCTTTTAGACTCTCCAGGACAGATGGAGCCACGTAGGTGAAACCCTGAAGGTAAAAGTCGTAACGTCAGGACAAACACTCACAGATAGTTTGCAATTTGGTGGCTTTTTGAACTTAAAGGATTAGTTCTAGCTCTTTGCCACAGGGCTTTTTGCTACGCTCCTGTGTGTAAAGCCACAAGTTCAAACTTATCTATTCTACTTATTCATGCGTAAACTCAAAAGGAAAAAAAAGAAACACAAGAAAGCTGAATCTCACAGCGAAGGCGAGCTCTGCGCTGTGGCTGAGAGTGGTATCATCCGGACTGTCCACAGGTGTCTGTCGGGTAAATCTGGTGTCAAACTGGCTCACGTCTTCATCTGAGTGCTATGAAGGGACAGAGGAGCCAAACCGAGGCAGGAGAAAGGTCAGAGAGAATAAAACAGTGACTTTAGAGAAACAAGTAAACAGACGTGTGGAGCAGGACGATCAGCTTGTGTTCAGAGATTTGTAAAGCTTAGAATAACATTTAAGTGAGATCATCAGTTTTCCAAATTGTGAGCATATCTAAACGTTTCTACGTTAAAACAGGGAAAAACTGGACAAGGCGTTGGGAAACGATACGAGCACAAAGTGACTGCTGATGACTCACCAGCTGTGGTTTGTATGGAGGCTCCACTCTCTTGTTCAGCAGGTCGTCCCAGCTGATGTGTTTGAAGAACGGATGTTTCTGAGGGGGGAAAAAGGGGACGAGTACACGTTATGATTTCTTGAACACCAGGTGAACTCAGTCATCTCTCTTTCATTTATAAACAACGAAACATTTCCAGCCCAACCCTCTATTTCTAAACACTTTAACTCTCTCTGCACGTTTATAACCCACACACAGCTCCACACCTTTCAATGTCCCCTGAGGAATAAAAATCATTAACTCAATCATGATTTAATCCCCTCATGATCGCTCATATCTATGCAGTGTTTATAAAATGCATGTTTCTGTGTGAGCTTGTGTTCCTGGCTTGTAAAGCTCCTATAAAGAATTAGATTTTCTTTTTTCTACGTTTATTCTTGACAAAGGAAGCCAAGATCGAGTCTCATGTGTTTCCACTTTTCCTGTTCAGGGCAAAGGAAGCAGAAGTCAATAAGTGTGTGAATGAAGGAGTTATTACCTGGATATCAGCACAGTCTGCTTTACTGGAGCCAAGTCTCTGAGCTGGATTCTTCTTCAGCAGCTGGAATGAAAGATTTGAAATGTGTCGCCTGTCATTAACAAACTGGATGGTTCTGTACAAAAGTCTCCAAGTTTCAAGATTATCTGTCGCTTATTTTAATCAAGAGTAGTGACACTGACGTCATGACACTGTTTTGAATGAGTGGCAGACTCCTACAGCTGCAACATGTTCTTGGAGCAGTTTTGGAAAATTTAAGTAGATTAACTGAAAGGCTCTGAGAGGTCTATCTGTTTGCTGTTGATTTCAGTGACATGTTTGGCCGGGGTGTGGGGTATTTTTTTTTTCCTTTCTGGAATAAAGACTCCATTTCCCATGAGCACCATCACCCACTGTAGTAAAGATGCAACTCTTGCCAAGATGTGCACAGTGGTTAACGTTATCGCCATACTTCCAGCGCTGATATACAGCATGTCACAGCAGAAGCAGCAGATTGAGTGTTTAGAGGTTTCTCCTTTGTCTTCAGTATTTTTATTGTTGTAAAGAACAGTATCAGTGTTTGTTTGTTTTTTCTCGTATTCTGGCCGAAGCCTGCCGGTTTTTGTCCTTTTTTTTTTTTTCAAAGTTTGTCTTTTTATATTATTAATCAGTCATTTTTTTTATAAATAGTGTCAGTAGCTCTGTACATAGTGAAGGAAAAATTGTCGATGAGGAGGAGCAGAGTTCCTGCCAGATGTGTGGAGAAGAGGAGAGCAGCTGGAGATGCAGGATGAGACGGGGGCGTCGCCATCCCAAACAGTAAGGAAACAGTTTGTTTACACTATTCCCAGTTGGCTTTTTCTCAAACTGCTGTTACTGCTCATTTATTGCTTTACTGTCTCATCTTTATTTTATTTTTCTTACATTGTTGTTTATTTGTTCCTGTTCAACATATCCTGTAAAAGAATTCAGACAAAATATGTTTTTTGACACATTTATTGATAAAAAAGGGAAGAAGGTCCAGGCTGACTGTTAGTATTACAGGTTTTAAAGGGTTAATGTTACTTTTTTTTGTTTAATACAACTTCTCCCAGGATGCAAAGTGACAAGGTAATGTATTTATTTGTAGTTATGTAACACTATTGTTTGAAACGTGACAACAATCAAACTGTGAACTCAGTTTATAGTTAAGTGTCCAGAAGGTGAGCAGACTGTCTGTTTAGTGTTACACAGCCCGGTGCTCTGAAACGTGTCTGTGTATACACTGATCAGCACATCAGACAGGACAACCAAGTGTTTTAACTTTACCAAAATGTTTCTGATCAAGTCAGTGTTTCATGTAATGCTGTCAATGCACAAAAAATAAAAAGCAAAATAAAATAGGCCCCAGGTGTTGGAGAATTGTGTATATATATATATATATATATATATATATATATATATATATATATATATATATATATGTATATATATATATATACTGACCAAAACTTCCAATGCAACACATACAATTTTGAAATATTTGGTGTACATAAAATGGGATATTGGTTTTGAGTCATGATACATCAACTACAAATAAAAAGCTCAGAAAACAGTTTTGATTTTGTCGTGTGGGCAGCTTGTTCCGCTTGATTGCACATTGTTTAGAATTTTGCCTATCCCATCAGGTTGAGTAGAACTCTTTGACCAATCCTTCCATAATTTGGTCAATAAATAGCTACAGCAATGGACAACTTTAATATTCCTGTGCATTGTCCTGGGTCAACGTGTGACCATGCTTTGCCAAGGTCAAAATCAGCAAGAGCGAGCCGTTGGTATGCTTACTGGTGGAATGTTGCAAAGACGGGTTGCAAGGAACTTTGGCGTCCACGTGTCGACCATATTACGTCTCTGGAGCTGACATAATGAAACAGGAAGCACCAATGATTGCATGTGCCCCCAGACCACGTGTCACCACCCCTCAGCAGGATCGCTATATTCACCTCCAGCACCTGCGCAATCGCTTCCTGCCAGCTACAGTCACTGCTGCTCAGACCAGAGGTTGTCATCAAAACCGGATTAGCGATCAAACTGTACACAACCACCTGCGTGAAGCTGACTTGCACCACCTGCCGTGGTGTGGTGTTGACTCCTGTATGTCGCCACATCCGTCTGCTATAGTCAAGGGCACATTTGGGCTGGAATGCTCACAGGTGGAACAGGGTGCTCTTCTCCGATGAATCGAGGTTCAACTTGAGTGTGGCTAACGGAAGACTGCGTGTTTGGCGTAGGCGATGGGAACGTTATGCTGACGCTACCATCCTGCAGCGTGACCGCTGGGGTGGATCTGGTGTAATGGTTTGGGCTGGAATAAGCAGTAGATACAAGACAGACCTTATTTTCATTGATTGAAACCTCAGTGCGGCCCATTCCTGTGACGAAATTCGGACCCCTGTTGCAGTTCCACTTGTCCATCGCTATTGCCTAACACTGCAACAGGATGACGCAAGACCACATGTCGCCAGAATCTGTCAGGACAACCTGAGGCAGAATAATGTTCAGTGTCTTGATTGGCCTGCATATTCCCTAGTTTTAAACCCTATAGAACATCTATGGGATATTCTGGATCCCCGGGTGAGAAGGCATGATGCAGAACCGGCAACATTCCGACAGTTTCGTCAAGCACTCCAGGAGGAATGGGACTGCATCACACAGGCTGAAATACAGCAATTGATTGACTCCATGCATCACAGAATCAAGGCTGTGTGTGACGCCAGAGGAGGCCATACAAGATACTGACTTCAGTGATCCAGAATTGTGCCTTCAACTGATGCAATGAATTTGAAACCAGGAAAAATCTGTTCCTCGTTCCTGACTCTGAAACTGTGTTTTTGATTTGAATCTTAATATTTGTTATGTATTGTTAAATTTAGCGTAAGAAAATTACATGTGTTGCAATAAACCCAAGTGTTGCGTTGGAAGTTTTGGTCAGTGTATATATATATATATACATGTTATCATTATGTCAAGGAAAACTTATATTCACATCTTATGATTCATGTAAACATGTTATGTGCTGTAGGAGTCTAAACTGGTTTTACTAGCTGGTAGTCCAGGTATACACGTGTCTCCCCGTGTCCATGCAGCAGTCATCCACTCCACGGCTTCGTGTTAAAAACACAAAAAACTTTATTCTAAAACACATGGATGACATCTACGGTACACAAAAAATACACGTTTTGGCAAGAACATGAACACAGACACGAACACGGTATGAAAACCGTGTGACTCCACAGCTGGTTAAGATTCCACTGCCTGCGTTGCAGCACCCAAAACCACACGCCCCCCACTGGAGCACACTTAAAGCTACAGTAACTGAAATTATTACCATGTCAAATAAAGTTTTATCTGCAGCAACAAACTATTCTATTGAGAGAAACATAAATCCAAATGCACGTCAAGAACAACACAAAGGAACCAAAAACTTACCATAATAATGTAACATAGGCAACCAACCAGAACTTGTCTCATACATATCCGGCCCCTAATTGTTCTCTAGGGCTTAGAAACAATTAACAATATTAAAGGGAATAAGACAAGGGATTTTAAAGTCCTTCTAGCTTCTTTCTTCTGATGTCAGAGGTTACCAGCACATGACATACCGTGGGAGTGCAGTCTTTACCACTGCCTCATTAAACTGCCTCCAGAAGAAGACAAACTTTAGTGATGGGTCTATCCAGTTCACTGGTCTTCGTCTTGATACGGACTCGGCGAACAAGTCCATGCTCATCTGGCATTGACTGGATGACCTTGCCAACTAACCAGGAGTTCCTTGGTGCGGTGTCGTCCACAAGCAAAACAATATCTCCTGGCATAAAGTTCCGAGACACACGTGACCACTTCTGCCTTGTCTGGAGTTCAGGGAGGTACTCCCTTACCCAGCGCTTCCAAAATAGGTCTGCCATGTATTGGACTTGCCGCCACCTTCGGCGTGCATAAAGGTCCCCTTTCTGGAAAAGTCCTGGAGGCAAAGATGGCTTTGTCCTCAGCAATAGGAGGTGGTTAGGAGTAAGTGCCTCCAGGTCATCTGGGTCGTTGGAGGGTGTGGTAATGGGTCGACTGTTTAAGATGGCTTCAACTTCACAAAGAAGTGTTTGAAGGCTCTCCTCATCCAGAGTCTGAGTCTTTAAGGTGGCATTGAGGATTTTCCTGATGGACCTGATTAAACGCTCCCATACCCCTCCTTGGTGTGAAGCAGCAGGTGGGTTGAACATCCACTTTATGCCACGTTGGAGCAACATGTGCTCTATTTTGGAGGTGTTCCACTCTTGGATGGCCTTTTTGAGCTCCCGCTCTGCCCCCACAAAATTGGTCCCATTGTCTGAACGTAGCTCTGACACTTGGCCTCTTCTTGCGATGAATCGTCGCAGTGCATTTATGAAAGAGTCAGTGTCAAGAGATGCCGCAACCTCTAAATGGATAGCTCTAATAGCCAAACAGGTGAAGATGACACCATATCTCTTTACAGTAACTCTTCCACGCTTGACTTCAAAAGGACCAAAATAGTCCACTCCGGTTCTAGTGAAGGGTGGTTCATCTGGTATAAGTCTGTTCTGTGGAAGGTCTGCCATCTTCTGTTTTCCAGCAGCACCATGCAGTCGTCGGCACCTGAAACATTTGGACAGCACCCTTTTGATTGCGGCACCTGCACCAGGGATCCAGTATTTCAGGCGTAACTTCGATAGAACATGGTTGCGTCCGCTGTGCCCCAGATCCTGATGAATTTGCTGCAAAATGAGGTCAGACACCCGCTGATTCTTAGCCAGAATAGCGGGGTGTTTGGATTCTTCTGGCATGGCTGCTCTGTTGAGCCTACCGCCAACTCTAAGAATCCCATCTTGAAGTACAGGGTCAAGCCTGTACACATGGCTGCTTCTTTTGATTGGCTCACCTTTCTGAAGAGAGTCAATTTCTTCTTGAAATGTCTTTCTTTGACAGTGTCTTATGATCTCCTGTTCAGCTTTCTTTAGATCATCCACTGTGAGACTCCTAATGCCAAAGCTTGACTTGAAGCTTAACATAACCTGGTGAAGCTGCTGTTTCTGTTTGTTGTCATCAGCAGTGGACAGTCTGATCTCTGATCGCTGCTCCTTTCTCTTCTTTACTAAACACAGCAACATGTCTTTCACCTTGAGGATCCATGCCACAGCTTTCTTAAGTTGGATCCATGAGGAATAATGCTCAATTAATTCCTTCATAGCATCCATGCTTTGTGTCAATGCAACCACATTGACTGTTGCATTTTTCTTGATCTCTGGATCTGCTTCTGTAAGGTTTGTCACATGATCTGGGTTTTCTGGCCAGCTCTCAGTTGGTGCTGTGAGGAAATCTGGTCCCGAAATCCAGGTTTGGTTTTGCACAAAGGACTCTACCTTCTGTCCTCTAGAAGCATAATCAGCTGGATTTAGGTCTGAGCTGACGTGCCTCCACTGAGACGTTGTAGATACCTTGAGTATTTCTGACACACGGTTGGCCACAAATGTGCGGAACCTTGTCCTCTCATTGTTAACATACTTAAGCACAGCCATGCTATCTGTCCAGAACACAGAGTCCACAAGACGCAGCTGAAGCTCTCCTTTTAACATCCTGTCCATGCGTCCTGCCATTGTTGCTGCTGTTAACTCCAAACGGGGAATGGTAGTAGCCTTGAGTGGAGCAACCCTAGCCTTTCCCATTACAAAGGCGCAATGGATCTGGTTGTTACTGTTCTGCTGGACCAAATAGCTAACTGTGCCATAGCCTTCCTCGCTAGCATCACAGAAATGATGAAGCTGTGCAACTGATGTCTCTCCAAAATGTGAGGGTTTGAAACATCTGTCCACTCCAAAGTTAGATAACAGCTGCAGTTGCTTTATCCAATTGGACCACTGCTGTGCAAGATGAGTTGGAAGCACATCATCCCAGCTAAACTTTAGCCTGCAGAGCTCTTGCAGCATTTTTTTTGCTGGCAGAATCACTGGTGCCAATATTCCCAGTGGATCATAGATGGAACTTACCATAGACAGAATGTTCCGTCTGGTGGGCACTTTGTCTTGGATGATAAGTCTGAATTTGAATTGGTCCGACTGGATGCACCACTGTACTCCCAATGCTCTCTCTATGGGAAGTGAGTCTTGATCCAAATCCAGGTCTTTCACTTCTTTTGCCATCTCCACAAGGGGTACGGCTGCAAGAACTGCCTTACAGTTGCTAACCCACTTCGTTAAGTTAAAACCTCCCTGTTGACAGATTGCTTTCAGGTTGTGGCACAGCAGGACAGCCTCTTCCTTAGAGCTGACTGACTTGAGGCAGTCGTCAACATAAAAGTTGTGCAACACAGTGTCAACAACTGCAGTGTCAAACTGGTCCCTGTTGTCTTCAGCACAACGTCTTAATGCATAGCTAGCACAACTTGGTGAGGAGGTGGCACCAAAAAGGTGCACACCCATCCGGTACTCCTCTAGATCCTTGCTTGTGTCTCCATTTGGCCACCATAAAAACCTCAGCAAATCAGCATCATCTGGTGGGACCTTCACTTGATGGAACATGGCCTCCACATCTGCCATGAAAGCCACCGGTTCTTGGCGGAATCTAGTGATGACTCCAATCAGGGTGCTAGTGAGGTCTGGCCCTTGAAGTAATTGGTCATTGAGAGAGGCTCCTTGGTACGAAGCACCACAATCAAACACCACACGTAGCTTGTGTTTTTTGGGATGGTACACTCCATGGTGTGGAATGTACCAGACCTTTCCATCTTTGCGGTTGATTTCATTGTCTGGAACCTTTGCGGCATAGCCTTTTGAGATCATATCACTCATGAAGGTCACATAGTCTTCACGAAAAGAGTCATTCTTGAGAAGCTTCTTCCTTATGTTCAAGGCACGTTGTTCTGCCATAGTGCGATTGTTGGGCATGCAGAGATCCTTGTTCTTCAGAGGTAAGTCGATACAGTAATGACCATCTATCAGTTTGGCAGACTGTGAGACACTGTCCATAAATCTGAGGTTTTCCCTTGACATCTCCTGATGTTCATCTACGCTACCTTCAGGAAAGTCATATTTGAACTGTTGGTTCCACAGGTCGTCCAGCTTGGCTACAGATATCCTGTTTGATGTAGCATATGCAACACCATCCTTTGTTGCTTCACAGCTGCCCTCTCTCAAAGGTCCATTTACAGTCCAGCCAAGGATAGTTCTGACTGCGTAAGGCCCATTATCAACACTCTTGATGACCTCCTCTGGTTCCATAGCCTTTGGCACATTTGTTCCAATCAGCAGACCTATTTCTGCGTCAATGTGAGGAATATGAACTCCTTCCAGATGAGGCCATCTGTCAACGTCCTCTTGCAGTGGGATGTTTCTTTTATCAGCTGGAATTGTTGTTTGAGAGAAGACCTCTTGTAGCTCAATGAAGTTGGAACCTTCCATACTGCTCACCTCTAAGCCTGTTACAAGATGACTGGAAACAGTCCTTTGTTCTCCCATTGTAGTTAGTAGGATGTTAATTTTCTTCCCACAAAGGTTTAACATGTCCATTAGCCTCTCAGTGCAAAACGTGGCAGTGCTGCCTGGATCCAAGAAGGCATAGGAAGTAACCACTTTACTTCCCTTCTTGGCCTTCACTTGGACCGGGACGATGGCTAGGATACTGTTAGTGTCACCGGCCCCAGTACCAGAACAGTATGCGTTAGCTGTGTCCACAAAACCACTAGTAACAGACAGTTTCTCAGCATCAACTTGTGCGTCTTCCTTTGGTGTTGGCTTGTCTTTACTCTTTATGTGCAACAGAGTGGGATGTGTCAGTGAGCACACTTCACAGTTCAGTTTTTCTGTGCAGAGCTTGCTCATATGCCCTTGTTTTAAGCAACTGAAGCATAATCCTTTTCCTCGAAGAAAGTCCAGTTTTTCCTTGTGAAGGGATTTTCTGATTTTCTTGCAGTTTGCCATTCCATGTTCACCTTGACAAAATAGACACGGTTTTGTGAAGGCACTGACAGAGCTGAAAGGAACCTTCTTGCTCACCTTCACCTCTGTGTTGACATCTGTCTGATTATTCACAGGCGTCGCAGTTGTGGAGAAAATTGTTCTCCTACTCTTCTTTTCAGCCATGAGGAGAGCTGGGGACTTGGTTTGCCCCTTGCTGATATCTTTTATATCTCCAAAAACAGGGTGTAGTTCCACCTTGGCTTGTTTGTTAATAAATTTGACAAGGTCTTGAAACTTTGGTCTTTGAGACCTTGACTCTTGAATGTCAAAGGCAATGCTTCTCCACTTCTCTCTCAACTTGTATGGAAGCTTGCTGACAATGGCACGCATGTTAGCGATATTATCCAGCTCCTCCATGTATTCCATATCTGTCATTGCACTACCACAGCTGGTGAGAAAGAGAGCGAGTGCGTTAAGAGCTTCACCATCGTCTGGCTTGACTGCGGGCCAGTTTAAAGCCTTGTTAATGTACGCCACAGAAATCCTATATTCATTTCCGAAATGCTCCTTTAAGAGTTTCTTTGCCTCCTTGTAACCCTGATCTGGATCCATATGCAAACAACTCCGAATCAAGTCTCGTGGCTGGCCTCTGGTGTACTGTTCCATGAAGTAGAGACGGTCTCTGCTGCTCTCTGTTTTACTCTCCACACCATGCTCGAATGCCCTGACAAAGAGTCTGTAGTCCAATGGATCCCCTTCAAAGACAGGAATGGTTTGAGGTGGTAGAGTAGAAAGCCTTTGATGCTTCACCAGAAACTCTGTGATATCATTTTGACGCTGCATCACAGTGGCCAATGGATTTGCTGCATCCTCAGAACGGTTACTTAACAAGTCAGAGTTATGGACATCACCTGCATCCTGGGGTGTTAACGAAGCAGGTTTACTGAAGGGTAGCCTTGGATTACCTGCATGGCTTGTATTCCTAAAATGCTCAGAATTGTCATTTTGTTCATCATCTGATCCCTCAAACTCCTGTAGGACTTTGAGTTTAGCGTCTGCAGCAGCTAAAGCGGTCTGAATCTCAAGCTGTTCTTTCTCAGCCTTAAGCTTAGCTTCTTGCTCTTCCAAAGCATGTTTTTGCTTCAATCCTACTGCTTGTGCTTTAAGTGCAGCCTTTTCAAGTTCAGCCTTCAGACGTGCAGATGAGGCAGAGGATTTGTGTGAATGGCTAGACTTTGACTTTGATCTTTTGGATTTTTCAGATGCTGCTACTGATACACTGTCTTTAGGACCAACATCTTCATTTACTTTTCTAGCTTCCTCCATACGCTCGCAAACATCCTTCATCCATTTTTCCACCTCGTGGCAAAAGTCTCTAAATACACTTGCTTTTGGTTCAAACCAAGACTGCTGATCATTGTTCATGGCTTCTTCTGAATCAACCTGCCGAAGTATTGCTTTAACTGAGATATTAATCTCACAAAACTCTCCAAAGACTTGGTTAAACTCCACAAACAACTTCGTCTTAATAACCTCCAGATTGCCATCATCATCCATTAAGTGAAGCATCTCATTCTTTTTTGCTGTAAGTTGACCTAGCTTAGCTCTCCTTGAGCTTATTTTTCTTTGCAGTGTGTCTTCCATACCTTTAGCTGTGGGCTGGATTTCCCGTTTTTCCACTGTGCCTGGGTCTTGATCCTCTTTCATGATGTCCCGTATTGCCTCTAGCCAGCTGAACACAACAGTAATGTCTCTCAAAGTCGGGAACAAAGGGCGACGTTTCGCACGTCGTTAGCGGCTAATTAGCATAAAAGTCCGCGAATGAGTCCGTCGTTCCACAGGCTTTTCCTTATTCACCTGCAAACAGGCTCTGGTTTTAATCCAGGGGCTCCAAATTCCCTCTCCACTCCAAAGCTCTGACCACGAGGAGTTAGGTTTTCATACTAATGTAGGAGTCTAAACTGGTTTTACTAGCTGGTAGTCCAGGTATACACGTGTCTCCCCGTGTCCATGCAGCAGTCATCCACTCCACGGCTTCGTGTTAAAAACACAAAAAACTTTATTCTAAAACACATGGATGACATCTACGGTACACAAAAAATACACGTTTTGGCAAGAACATGAACACAGACACGAACACGGTATGAAAACCGTGTGACTCCACAGCTGGTTAAGATTCCACTGCCTGCGTTGCAGCACCCAAAACCACACGCCCCCCACTGGAGCACACTTAAAGCTACAGTAACTGAAATTATTACCATGTCAAATAAAGTTTTATCTGCAGCAACAAACTATTCTATTGAGAGAAACATAAATCCAAATGCACGTCAAGAACAACACAAAGGAACCAAAAACTTACCATAATAATGTAACATAGGCAACCAACCAGAACTTGTCTCATACATGTGCGTATAGTCACGTGAAGCATAATAATGTGTTAAAGCTTCCACGTGAGAGGACTGTCTGTCCTCCTCTCTGCTCTGTTCATGGACAGCTGGACGGACCTCAAGGACTTTGTGTGAACCTTTTATTTCCAGCCTGGGGAGGATTCCACTCTGGATACTGAGTGGCCTCTCTGTGCTCTCTGTGTTCATTCTGCGTTGCCTGTGAGTCAGGGCACAGGGGAAATATTCCTGACACCAGGTTAGTTCCCCTTTGGCAGACTCGGTTTGAATGTTGTAATCAGCTCTCATATCTCTTTTCTTTTGTTATTTTCACAAACGGAGCTGTACTCAAGCATGACTGCCCCCTCACAGCCTTGCTCCTTCACTGGCCAGTACGGCCTGCGGTCACACTACAACATGAACCAGATGCACGGCCCGCCTACGTCACCATCTATATACATGCAGCGCGGTCTCATCAGAGTCAGCAGAGTGAGACACAGAGAACAGGATTACAACTTTAGAGACTTTTTGGCTCATGTTAAGTTGTTTTGGTCCAACGCAGCTCTTTAACACCCCCGTTACTGCTCAAAAGAACTGTCGAGAGGAGCAGTTGCAGTGATAATGTCCGTGTGCTCGTGCATGAAGTGTCCTGTGCCAAAGCACACCTCTCCAAAGTGCCAAAGAGAAGAAGTGAACTGTGCTCAAGTCCGGTACACTTGTGGTCACACTAACCAAACAAACTGGATTTTAGGCCTGAAGCGTGCTTGGGAACGATACGTTTGGCCAGTGAGACTGCGCCCTTAGTCATAGGCCATCTAAAGCCAGCTAAATTCAAGAACTGAGACATTTTGATGGTTACAGAGGAGGAGAAGAAAAAAGTGATAAACACACGGATTAAACACTGCAACAGCCGTCATTAGTTAGCAGAAGCATCCCAGACTTAAACTTATGATACATGAGAGGAAAGGGATGCCTGGAGAAGCTGGATGCATCAGCTCACCAAGAAGTGTCACAAATGAACATTAATCAGTTTATTTCCATCAGTAAAAAGAACCTGAAGATAACTACTCTTTAAATATCCTCTGAGTGATAAATGAAGGTAAAATATTTTTGTGGTAGTTAAATGTAAGCACTTTTTTTTTAAATTTCAAGTTTCTCTGTTAGATTTTGTCAGTTATAATGTGGCTGCGTGTGTGTGTGTGTGTGTGTGTGTGTGTGCGTGATGCGGTACCTTCTTAATGAGGTCCCTTGCATCTATGGTCAGATATGGCGGCAGATTGAGTTTACACTTTAAAATCTTATCAATGGTCTTCTTCCTGTTTTCAGCGGTGAACGGAGGCTGGTGGAGGAACATGAGAAAGGGTCAGGCTGCAGGACTGATGGTGGTGCGTTATTCACAGAGCTGGAGCTCCAACACTCAATGAAACCTGTTACTACATTAAACTTGCTCCAAGCTTCTGTTGCTTTTACACTCTGAAACTAAATCTGCTCACAGGAATCATTTTGAACTTCTTTCTGCGTCATTTTTAAACAGTTTTTGTTTCCCTCATTAAATTCTATCCCTTCCTCCGTCCAGGTTGGATCTTGAATATGCAAATACTTAATCTTTCATAAAGCAATGCAGACCTCACTGAGAAAGAAAGAGTCAGAATTAAAGCACTTCACGATGCTGGGTGGGTTTCTTGGTCTCGGTTGGTCTGATAAATTTGTTGCAGTGCAGTAACAAGAAGAGCCACAAGATGGCAGTACAGTGAGCGGTGCAGCAAAGAGCAGCTGATGGATCCATGACAATTCAGAGACCATTGAAGGGACTGAAAAATGATGACTATGAAGTTTTGAAAACATTAAGGTAAAAAAGTCTCCATGCAGCAAATACTCTTTAACTTATTATTTTTCTCCCACAATAAAATACTGAAATCAAAAACAAGTGTGTTAATTTCCTGTGAGAGCCTGCTAAGTCCTTTAACCTCTTTAAGCCTGCATGGGACGAGCTAGAATATTTATGCTATTAAATGTAACTCAAAGACCTTTCATTTTATATTTTTAACTCTTTATCTCATATCAGTTTAACTGTTTCTACTTTTAATGTTACCGTTTTATTTCTGCTACTTGTACTTTCTTTAGCTCTCTTTTAATATTTCTTTTGCTTATTACTTTGACAACCAAGAACGGACAGAGCTACTAAGACTTTAAAAAGTTTATCACAAGCACCTGCTTGATGTGTCCAATCATTTTTTTTAAAGAAAACTTCAGGCTATTGTTGATTAATTTTTTTAAAATGAGGTGATATTTATCTGTAAAACAATCTCTGGTTTGATCCTCATGTCTTCAAACTGCTGAACTTTAATTCATAACCGCTGATTGAACAGAGTGTCATTTGTTGATGTTTCTATGATTACAAATTACCAGTAACGACACTAAAATGACCAAAAATAGTGAAAGAATAAGGCATGTCATCAATGAGGCTCTTGTCACGTTTTGCTTTCCTCTGACTTGCAGTCGAGTCTTATTTCCTTCCTTAATCAGTCAGAACTTTTGGATTAAAATCAAAAGAACATCCCTGATACAAGCTGCTAAGATCATCAGGTTTTCATCTCAAACACATTTCACTTACTGAGCCGGTCATCATATCGTACATCAGAGCTCCCAGACTCCACCAGTCCACTGCTCGGTTGTGACCAGACCGGGTCAGGATCTCTGGAGCCCTAGAAATGGAGGCAAGACCCAAAATCAGATTCAGAGACTCAGTTTATCAATTATCTTTACCCACGGGTCTCAAACCCATCTACATAAATGTTACAACCTTCTCATGAAGTTATTAAAGTGCTAAAATAAAAACAGGACTCATACGGTCATGTGAGAAAGTATTTGCTCCATCCTGATGTCTTATAATTTTGCATATTTTTCACACTTAAAGGTTTTGGATCATTAAATAAATGCAAATATTAGACGCAGATAACCAGAATAAATACAAACTGCAGTTTTTAGATGATATTTCATTTATTAAGGGACAAAAAATACTCAAACCTACTTGGCTCTGTGGGAAAAAGTAGTTCCCCCTAAACAACCCTTGGAGGCAACAAATGCAATCAAGTGTAAGTGAGGGTTTTCAAACACGTGTGACCTGTTTGAGGTCATGCCACAGCAGCTCAGTGAGATTTAAGGAAGGACTTTGACCACACAAAATCTTGTTTTTTTAATCCAATCAGAAGTAGACTTGCTGGTGTGTTTCATATCCTGCTGACTTGAATGGAAACCTATCTGATCCTGTGCTCTGATGGAGCAGAGACAGACTGGAGACGCATCTGGTGTATTTCAGCTGTAACACCACCATGTTTAACTGTTACGCCAGATGTAACGAGATGCACACCTTCCAGAAAGTGAAGCACCAGTGTGTTTATAAATCTTATGTGTTTCAGTAAGGATGGAGCCAATTTCAGTAGTTTAAACTGCAGCTTGTTATTTACTCCACACAGCTCATTTCATGTTTTATTTCAGGATTAATCAAAAAAAGTAGCATGCAGTATGACATCAGTTTACTGATCTGTGGTTTAGGGTCATATGTGAACGAGGCTGCCGGGTACTGGCTGAGAGAATCTCCCTCTTTCCACACTCTAATGTTAGTAAAGTAAATTGTTCTGATTTTTTTCACACATTTATCAGGTGACTCCTCTGAAGTATTGAGTTCATTGGCTGGTAATCGGCTTTAACTCTTGCCTGTCGTACTGGTAGAACAAGATGCTAAAGACTCATCCTTTCATTAAAAGTGATCAGACAGCTGTTACCCTGCCATCTTTTAAAACAAAAAAAAACAACAAAATCAACAATAATAACACTATCCACCTGTTTCTTCAGAAGCCTATGGGTGTTGTCTTCTGCCAGCAGTTATCAACTTCCAGTTGCTTCTGCCAGCAAGCTAGCTCTAAATAAATTGCGCAAAATCATTAATGCTAGACAGGGCTCAGTGTAAACTTTTTATAACATCCGCAGTGTGACTCTACCTCTGATTTTTGTTCCTTTTGTTGCTTTCTTGCTGTTAAAAGCCGGTTATCAGAGCGAGTATGACAGCTTGGCTAACATCATTAGCTTTGTGGTCTCAATGGAGACGTAAACAGAACGTTCAACCGGAAGAGTAAAACCATAGACTGTATAATTAATGGACGTAGTCTCCGCGACGTCATCCGTCTGTTCCTGAAACGGACTTTTGGAGCAAAACGGCCGGCACGGCCATATTGGAAATGAGGCGGACTGTGAGTCTCCACAGTAACAACCATAGGACGCCCGGCAGTCACGTGATCTGAGCTGTGCCTCTGATTGGACCACCTGGCGAGCTTAATATTGTGGAAACTGCTGAATTAGAAAAAAATTCACCCCTGCGATTAGCGATTCAGACAGGAAACATTCTTTGTACCAGGCTGTAAATGTGCTTATTTGGCCGTGAAAACGGCTTTTTTTGGCTTGGTGTGTTTGTGACTTCTGGTACTTCTGGAGCCAGCCCCAAGCGGACACTCAAGGAACAGCAGACTTTAGTACTTCTGCATTGCCTCATATTTTCAGACCGCAGGTTGCCGCTTAAGTAAAACCCACAACTGCTATGAACCATGGGTAGTCAGGAAAAGGTGGATAGTCAGATAGGCGAGGGAATTACAACTGTCAAGGATACAACTGCTGTAATCATTTACTGAAATAAAGCAGCAACCAATTCAAAATAAATGACATAAGGAGCATGTTTTGCCTCATGTTAGATGACAGACACAGTGTCCATGACATCACCCATTTGTTTGATACAGAGTTTTTAAGCCCATCGTTGACGGAGGACATATTTTAAATGCCGAACTCAACTTAGAGTTGATAGGATGAGGTAAAGAGGCGAAGCTTTAGCCTCTTCACAGACAGCTACAAGGTGACTAATCTAATATATGGGCAAAACTAGTAAATGTAATAACTCACACAGTAAGGAGTTATAAAAAGAAACAGTTCAACATGTGCACAAAGACGGGCTAATGTTAGACTTCAGGGTGGTGACCGTGTGTGTTCATGTTACCCACATGTACTCTATGGTGCCACAAAAGGTGTGAGTGACGGATCCATCGTGAATGGATTCCTTACAGAGGCCAAAATCTGTCAGCTTGATGTGTCCTTTAAAGAAAAGAGAAGAGATCACACAGTAAAAACACAGCAGCTTAAAGTGGAAGTTACATTCCATCCAGACGATGAAAGAGGAAGACTCAAAATGAACCTTCAACCACAAACAGGAAACAAACTAACCACATGATTCTCTCAAAAGTAGGTGACAGAAAGGGAAATGAGATCGAGGGTGAAATAATTTCCTAAAGCTAAATAACTCACACACATTTCTTTTTACCTTCCGCTCATTAGGAATGATCTCAAACCTGTATTTCACAATGATTTCTTTCAACATCAGATGACATCACATTGGTTTGGTGCCGTTTCATCTCACCTTGGTGATTGAGCATAATGTTTTCAGGTTTAAGGTCCCGGTAAATGATCCCATTAGAGTGGAGGTGACCAAGGGCCAGGGTGATCTCTCCCAGGTAAAAGCTACACACACAAATGAACCATCAGAGTCCATGCTGCACATCAGGGAAAACAAAAACTAAAAAAAGACAAAGAAGGGATGAACCACAGTTCACTACAGGTTCAAAGTAATGGAGGTTTCAGCCCATGTGTGTATGATTCAGGAGAGCAGGAATCTGGTGTGTGGGAACCTGGTTGTTACTGATATTAAGCAGGTAGCATCTGGTAAAGCCAGAGGTTGATGCTTCAGTCCTAAACCTCACACACGTCCACAGGCTCAGCAGATTGTGACTTCAAACTCGTGATATATTCCTTAAAAAAAGGAAGTCCTTGTAAGTAATCTAGTGAAGTGTGTGCTCTTAATCTGAAGACAAACCCCTAACTTTCAACTGTTTGAGACCACAGCTAAGTTTTGATAGGTTTGCCATCGTTTATTTAATGAAAAAAAAAAAAAAATAACAGTAAAGATTTCAAAATTTGTACTCTAAAAATGACTTTTTATAAGAATCAAATGAAGGAGCAAGTTGATGGTTTCTGATTTTCTTAAAAGCCGCCTGCTCTGTGTCCAAAAACAGACAGAGAACGATATCTCTTTAGAAATTACACCCACACTTGTTTTTCCAATCGGCCAAGCCTTCCCTGTTGGTGCGCTGCACTACAGAAACTCTGGCGACATCCGTGTGTTACTTAAACTCAAACTATTACTATTACTATTAATATCTTTATTACGTTTCTTTGAGGAGCCTCTCCTGTGTTTGGTAAGTTTCAGTATCCCTGTAAGTAATGAGTTAAACAGAGGCCTCAGTTTGGTTTACCTCAGTGATTTGAACCCAAAATAGAGACTAATTTTCTTTTGATTTTAACTCAAACAGACAACTGATGGATGGATTTTCCCCCCTGCTTTTGCTCCTCATACTGACTGTTTTTCCTGTGAACATCAAAGCCTGCTGATACGTGATTGGTCGATACTACTATACAATAATTTGCTCATTTATTAAGTAAAAGCTATAAGCTGTTACCATGCAGTGTCCTCCATGAAGATGCCTTCTTTCTCCAGCTGCATGAATAATTCCCCTCCTTGACAAAAAAAAAACATTATGGTTTAGTCAAAAGTTTCATTTCTTCATTTACTTTATTTCTTCCTCAAACCTTCTCCCTTTAACAAGATTCATGAACTTAATACAGAAAAGAGATTTGATCAGTGTCTCACCGCTCAGACACTCCAGTATGAGGTAAAGTTTCCCTCCAGTCTGGAAGGCGTAGAGCAGATCCACGATGAACGGATGTCTCACCGTCTCCAGGATCTCCCGCTCTGCTCGTGTATGTGCCGTGTCTTTAGCGTTGCACACTATCTTAGCCTGAAGAACATTTAGAGAGAGAAGGAGAGACAGAAAGAAGGATAAATAAGGATCGGGAACCTGAAAGAAAGAATGTTCTGAAGTACACAGACATAAAAGTTCAGCTGATTTCAGTAATGTAAAAAGAAACAGAGAGGGATTCACTTCCTGTTCCCTCTTATCAGACGTTGCACTAGGTGTTTTACCTGTCTGTCATTTCGACAGACAGGGTTGTAAAAATTCCATCATAATGAATAATGATCCTTCAATTAAAAAAATCGATAATGTGGGGCCTATTGATTATTGATTATATATTTTACCATTTCGTTGCAAAAGCAACTTAAATACAACGTGTAAAATTAATTTTGCAGGGCAATTTTATTGCTTATTGGGCAGACAGAGAATAATGGATAAATAACAAAAAAAAAATAAGAAATTAAAAATAATAATATCGACCCTGCTTTAAGTAAGCTTTTATAAAGACAAAAAATCTCTCTCACAGCAAGCGGAACACACTTTTTTTTTAAAAATTAGACTTACCCTAACTCTATCCCTCATCATTAACAGGACAGTACAATACCTCATTAACAATACACGCTATCCACCAGCCAGACAGAGGGTCTACTGCAGGTGTGATATGTGATCAATAAATCGTTTTGTGACAATAAAAGTGGACTAGATCTGTCAAAGTGACAGGCAGCCTTCAGATTTTTCCATTGCTCAAAAAAATTCTGTCAAAGACAGAGAGTAATCAGTTAACGCAACCTCTGTCTCTAGCATTTGTGTCTTGAGGAGAGGTGTTATGTTCATAATGTCCATCTGATAGCTTTGTAGGAGCTTTACACAATTTACAGTTGAAGAAATCTATCGCTTATTTAGGTTCGTGTCCTTTCAGCCTCTGTCTCTTTAAGACAGCAGCAGAATACTTTAAACTTCATCAGTTCTGATGCACAAGAGGGTGAAATGAAAATGTAAATGCCTCAATGCTGCCAGAGGACTTTTATGCTCATATTGAATGAAAAAAAAAACTGAACCTTCTTTTTGTCAGACTTCAGGCTGTGACAAATTACCTTTTTCAGGACTTTCATGGCAAATATCTTCCCCGTCTGAGGCCCTTGGACTTTCCTCACCTGAAACACCTGGAAAAGATTTTTAAACAGTTGATTCTGTCATTGCAGCTTTACTTGAGGAATGCATGATGATTGGACGCTGTTTCACACACAGACCTTGCCATAAGCTCCTTTTCCCAGCACAGTGAGCAGCTCAAAGCAGTCAGGTCCGACTCTCTCACTGTCCCTGTTGACGCTTTCACTGGTCAACTCCACCTCCTCAGTCTGAACACTGGAAGGAGCATGACACACACAAAAGGGCAGCAACATTAATCAAAGGTTTCTGAAGCACAGTATTTGTATCTATTTTGTTCTTTGAGATGGAAACTTTGGTTTACTTCTCTTGTTCTGTCACAGGGAAGTCACAGACATCATCCTACACAGAAAAAAAGAACAACAAGTGAGGTTAAAAATACAAAGTCACAATTTTGAATAGCCATATAGTTTGGCTTAATATCACTTGAAAGATGTAACAGATCCAGATCAGAGCTGACTAGTCCTAAATAATAAGTCCTAAATAACTCTAGAGAGATAAATTATTGATGCTTTGACTAATCAGCATCTGTCAGTCCTCTGTTTAAAGGCTGTGAGATACAGACCTCTGTGTCACTGACATCTTCAGTCTCCAGGTCTATATCGAACACTCCAGCCATGCTGAAAGATCAAATGTACAGTCAGTCAGGTGTGTTTTATGAAACCAGAGGCTCATTTACACTTTCAGACCCATGAGGAATTTAGCAGTGCTGCACAACAATCTAACAAACTCATGTCCTGAAACGTGCTGGCAATAATCTAAAACACTCATACTGATGCTGCTCTAACTGTTCATGAAAAAGAAATGCTAAATGAACTTGACAACACCTCGGTTTGTTTATTATGAATTCTGTAGGAGAGGGGGAGATATCTTAATTATTTAGTCGATACATTATTCTATCACATTCCTTAAAACTTTATGAAATTAGAACTCATTTATACCACCACTACATTTGCTTACTAATTAGTTTTTTATTTATTTATAACTTAAGTATACTGCAAGCTCAGTAGATAAAACCTCATGTAACAAGGTATCATAGAATCGATTTCTGAAAGAACAGTCACCGCTCCTGAAGCAGAGAAACAAGTCCTGCCGTTAAGTAAACACAACAACAGCTGGATCACTGAAACCAGTTAGGGTAGGAACGACGAAACCAATGTATCTGGTGAGCCCTTACAAAACATGTGTCAAAATTCAAATTTAAGGTTTTTATTAACCTTTATAAAACCAAAACACGTCTCCAACTGTGTGCTTCTTGAAATATGTATGAAATATGTCACCCCTTGTAATTTTCACAGACGTCCTAGAATCAGTCGCTGACATGTTTTTACACGTTAGCTGGTGAATTAATCTTACGACAACTAATATAACATGTGAGCTAACTCTGGAGCAACCATCATATTACTACAAAACTGATTAAAGTAAGCAAGCGATTAAACGCAGCTTCAGTGTATCATTTTTCAACGAAAACGTGTAAAAACCACGGGCGTTGAAACTGGCTGACAGCAGCGAATCCTTGCTGAATGTTTGACAGGTAGCAAACAAACATGCTAATGCTAGGTAGCGTTTTTACCTGTGAACGCTGCTCCAGCCGATGATTCCTCTTCTATCTCAGTCCGCAGTCAGACAGCGGTGACTTACATTGCTGTTGCTATGCTCTTCATTGAGTAATCGACAACAACACGATGGTGATTAAGTGTCTTTCATGCTGCTCTAAACAACGTGATCGCTCTGAGATAATGGTGTTGTTATCGCGGGGAGGAACTTTAACCTCCTACGTCATCAGCAGGTCCTAAAAAGACAAACAGTAATAGATGGTTCCCAATCAGTGCCTGAATAATAATAATAATAATAATAATAATAATAATAATAATAATAATAATAATAATAATAATAATAACTAGAGAAATTGCATTTCCTTGCAGAAAATGCGTTGAAATGCTGACGCTGAAGACTTGAAATCGTGAAAAAAAAGCTGAAAATGTGGAAAAATGTGAAATAAAATTGCTGAAGGTATAAGAAAAAGCATACCATGGAAATGTGAAAAAAGTGAAGAAGAAAGAGTGAATCAGTAGTAGTGAAGAAGACCAGGAAGTGAGGTAGAAGAATTGAAAAAGAAAGAGTGAGTAAAAAAGTAAAGAGGAAGATGGAGTGTAAAAGACGTGAGAAAGAAACAGTGGGGAAAAGAGTGAAGAAGCAGTGAGGAAGAAAGTGAAGCCAGAGTGATGAGGAAAGGAGTGAGGGGGAAGGGGTGATGAAGAAAAAGAAGTAAAGGAAGTAAAGAAGAAGGAGTGAGAACAATTAAGAAATGAGAAAGTTGTATGAAAAGAAGGAGCAAAGAAGAACTGAAGAAGTCTTTAGACTGTTTAAACAATAAAATGTTGAAAAAATGTAAATAACAGCAAAATCTATGAGTTATGTGTAAATAGCATAAAGTCATGTGAAGTAAAGAAGTACACACACACACACTCACCCAAACATACACACACACACACACACACACACACACAGACACACACATACACGCACACACTCACCCAAACACACACACACACACACAAACGCACACAGACACTCACACAAACATACACATAAACACACACACACAAACACACACACACACACACACACACACACACACACACACACACACACACATAAGCATTACGTGCACTTAAATGTGAGGGGGTTTTGTGTGAACTGATGTACCTTTAACATCATCAATACACACACACACACACACACACACACACACACACATACACGTTTGAACCCTTTACATGCCCTTTCAAGGATAAGAAAACCTTTGTGTGTAAGCTTTCATTAAAAATACATGGTTTAAATTGAGTTATTTGATTCAAAACGAGTCCTGACTCTGTGTGTCTGTGTGTGTGAGTCTGTGCTTGTTTTGATAATATAGCCAGGCTCTCCCCGAATGCCCCAGAATGTCCTTATGAGTCATCATTCATGGGCAGCTGCATGGTTTCCATGGTGATGGGACTTCAAAGGACAGCTGCTGAGTGTAACGGTCACTTCTTTGTCACTGCTGCTCTCAGGCTGGATTTTGGGGTGAGAAATGGTCCGAACAAACGCTCGCTGTGGCCAAACCGTTATAGCTATGAGAGAAATGAGCGCACCGTGGAAATCCAGAGGATCGGAGGAATCGGCCAATGTCAAGTTTATATATGTAGGGCCAAGAATTTGCCCTCACGGCCGAGTTGAAAATTAGTGACCCTCTTCTGAAAAACCCGAGATTCAAAATGAAAGTAAATACAGAGAGGTGGTCAGGTTTGGCTGACAGTTGGCCCTTTCCTGACTAAGAGCTCCATCCTTTGACCTCAAAGGCTGCTTTGACAGAAGCGCAACGGAAATACCTACGTTTTGATGTAATTTTTATGACCGTGGAGTGAAATTTGTGGTCCCACGAGACATTTGTTTGGGAAATTCCTTGTGTGTCATGAGCTGCTGCTCCCACTCTGACTTGTGATGTCACGCACTCAGAGAGCTGAGTTTTTAGTGGAAAATCTGAAAAGTTTGTGTTGTTTAAGGAGTGAAATCTCAAAAACAGTGAAAGATAGTTAAAAAGTTGAAAGATGAGTGAAAAGTGGAAAGATAAGTGAAGATTTTAAAGCAAGAATGGAGTCTGTAAGTGGAAGTATGATGAAGTTTGAGGAGCTCAAAGTTGAAGGAGTTTTAGGAGCAAAAGTCAAAGTTCCCCAGTCATTTCAGATGGGAAATTTTTTTGACAAAAAGTGAAATAATTCAAAAATTTTAAGAGTTAGAGATTAGAAAAGTCATAGCACACATGTCCTAAAGTAGCTGAATAGTTTAAAAGTTGAACGGTGAAAATCGGTGAAAAATTGTGGAAGGAGATAGGTGCCAAAAAACGTACGGAAGAAAAAGAAGAAGTGAAGATAAAGTCGAAGATCTATAAGTTGAAATGCTGACTCAGCATTTCAACTTAATAATCAATTGTACTTGTGTTTTTTTGAGCGAAACTCTGTTACATTAGGTTTAAAATAATGTAACCAACAAGCAACTTCAGTGCTTCTAAAATCCAGTATCCAGAAGAAAGTTCCCTGAAGAAAGCAGTCGGGTTTTGTTACACAGTTATAAGCAATGACCACAGACCAGTTATTTCTGTTTCCAATCGATCAATCTTTGTTAATACACTGTGTTCCAAAGTATTATGTAAGCTGCATTTTTGTTAACATTTCAAAAATAGCCAACAGTCCTCTTCAAGTTTGTTTAGACAGTAAGTATTTTTCTATAACCTTTTTGAAAGTACTGTAGGCTTTAAAAATAAATAAATAAATATCACAATAATAATAATAATAATAATAATAATAATAATAATAATAATAATAATAATAATAATAATAATAATATACATGTAAAGCTACTTGTATCATAAAGAAGCCTTTGGGTGAGACAGCTGTTTAAAAAATATCTTGCCAGTGTCCAAATTGCATACATTAGTGAAGGCTCACAAATCATCAACGGTAATATGAGCTTAACTGAAGCTCATGGATTATGAAATCTTGATTTTAACAGCTCAGGTAATCCTCCATATTTTTACTGTTGAGTTTCTTTGCAGCTCCTTGTCTGTCAGGTTATAAAAATTGCATTTTGACATTATTTCATTTTACACCCATGCTTTTATGCCTTAAACTTGGCTTCCCTTAACACATCAAAGGTGAAGTGGAGTTCACTGTTTAGTGTATAGATACTCAGCACCAGTTGACATCAATTTTTGGATACCAAAAACTTTCAAAAGTTAAATGAGGAAGAAAAATGAAATTCTTGTGGTCAGAGAAGATTTTAGTCCTAGTCCTAGGAGATTTTACATTCAGCAGTCAGTTTTAATGCTCATTTTAAATAAGTCATAAGCTTTTTATTTTTTTTAATCATTTTTTATCCCAGAAAGATGCTGAAATTTTAAGTTGTGCATTTCTTTTAGAATCAATCTGCTTTTTAATGCAGTAGACAGTCTTATTCTTCCACATATTGCATACCTATTTCCTTTTATATAAGATCACTGAGGTCCTCGAATGCTTCCCTTTTAAATGTTTTAAATGTTTCTCATGTGCTCTCTGGTTTGTGCCCCCCCAAAAAGAAGGCCCTTGGAGGTCAAAACAGCGAGCTCTCAGTGTTTCTAAAAAGTAAGAACTACCGTTTAAATTTGGTTTTAATTTAAAAGTGATATCAATTTTATTCATTTATTCATTTATTTTACTCTATTCATATTTATTTTATTGTTGTAATTGATGTCATCTCCTCTTTTGATGTGAAGCAAATGTTTTGGAGAAATGTGCTAGATAAATAAAGTTGAGTTGATTATTGTCAGCCTTGCCAAGAGCTGTTTTGGAAAGGGATATTAATGATTAATAACAGTGGAATCAAGAATGGACCCTAAAACTACTACTAGATCCCCGATTTTATTCCAGCAAGGTTTGCGGTGATAACTGGGACACATTCCATTTAGTCATTGTTCTCTACGTCCTACTTTAGACTATCCACATTGCTTCCCCAAAGTCGAGTCTGCACCCGATGGCTGTTATGATGAAAAATGTTCAATCTTACCATCTCTCAGCAGATGATTTAGTGTAGGATTATGACATTTCTTAAATATGTGTTGGGTACATACGGGGGACACAGGAACACCCGTTGAGTGGCACGTTGCCAGATTATTCCGCAACGTTTAACGCCTAAATCCGCTCGTACGTCAACGAATCGACCGCTTGCAATACACAATGAATAGGACCGCATGCACAGCGCTTCGGTTCGCTTACGGTGGGCACTCACCCATCATGACTGAATACTGAGTATTCCCAAAATTGAACGTCAGGGCGACGGCACCGAGGCAAAAGAGTTACGCCCGAACAGGGACTTGAACCCTGGACCCTCAGATTAAAAGTCTGATGCTCTACCGACTGAGCTATCCGGGCTTCGAAAGCATAAGAAAACACTGTTCAAATTGAATTTTAATGTGATCTACTGTCGCGTTGACTTCGAATGTGATGTCACGTATTTCTCCATGTCGCCCAGTCAATGCTTTCCCACATTTTCACGGTTTAAACAAACAGAAAGAAACATTCTAGAACACTTTCTAACTTGCGACCAGCGCTGGTTTATTTAGTGGGTCTTAGGCATGGTTATCAACGAACAGCTGACTACGTGTTTCTCATGGGACCCGAAACCTCGGTATCTGGATTCAAAGCCATCCATCAAATTTAGCGTAACCCAAATTACGTCGATAGAAGGGCATGGGGGTTACTATAACATATACCAACACTGCCTCTGCCTTTTAGTAAATATGATTGGCTCCAACTGTAGCAATGACAATAAAATTAAGAACAAATACATGCATTTTAAATACATACACACAATTAATATTATAAAGGTAAATTTTTGCATTGTAACTGTTTTTCATTTACTCCTCCAGATTAAAGACTGATGTGTTTATACTTCAACTTTAGCAACTTATTTGAGAGTCTGTTGTTTGTACTTAAAGCTGCTTAAAGTCTCTATAAGGAAAAATCAGTCATTTTTTTCTAAATACATTTAAAAGGTCACAACTGTGTCTCCTTAAAAACATGTAAAAGCCCTTCGACCATTTCAGATTTAATTGTGGAGCAAGGCTTCACAAACTGTGGTTCCAATTTCTGTGTTCAGGATTTAGTGGGCGGGTCGGACATCATATCACTCCACAGAGCTATCATAACAATAACCCTGTACCCTGCTACTGCTGGCGGGGGACAGTCATAAGGCCTTTCTCAGACCCCATTTATACGACAACGGTAACAGGGTGAAACGCAAAAGTTTTGTTGCGTTTCGGCCTCTCGTTTATAGAGAAACACCGTTTCAGCTGACCTAAAACACAACTTTTTTCAAACGCCCTCCAGAGTGGAATTTTTCTGAAACGCTACAGCCTCCGTTGCCGTATACACGGCAAGCTGGCGTTTTCAAGCGGTGACGTTCCGCACAGTCCACTTTCGTTGTGGGAACTTTTGTGAACCGGACAACAACGACGACTTAAGGGGTTCTGCTGGTGCCACAGAATCTGCTGACTGCCTTTAAACAAAATGTTCATCTGTTGCTCCACTTCTGCACTCAGATAAGACATATTTAATTTATACACCAGACAATCAGCCCACTTCTTCTTCGGCGGCAGACTACCAAAAGACTCTATTTACTGGCCTTGTAGCATACTACGGCGTTTCCAGTCCTTCAGCGTTTCCGTATAAACGCAGACTTTTTTTTCTCTGGGTTTTTTGCGTTTTCGAATGAAACGCTGTGAAGCATTGTCGTATAAACGGCGCAGTCACGCTGGCTATTTTTACCATGCTGAACTCATGCCCCCACAGCACCGCTCCTCCTCCTGGCCAGTACGGCCCGCGGTCACACTACTCCAACATGAACCAGACTTTAGGCACACGCAGAGCCCGCCTATGTCGCCATAAAGCGTCTGTTTACATGCAGCGCTGTCTTATCAGAGTCAGTAAAATTAGATACAGAGAACAGGATTTAAGTTTAAGATACTTTTTGGCTCATGTTAGGTTGTTTTGGTCCAACGCAGCTCTTTAACACCAGCGTTATTTCTTAATATAACTATCGAGAGAAGGTCATGTCCGCATGCTGGTGCTTGAAGTGTTGTGTGCTGAAGCACACCTCACCAAAGCGTGCCAAAGCCAGGGAAGTGTACTGCACCCAAGCACGGAACACTTGCTGTCACACTGGCAAAACGAACTGGACTTTAGAGCTGAAGCGTGCTTGGGCGTGGAATGTTTGGCCAGTGTGACCGTGCCCTCAATATGCGATATTTTCTGTACTTTCGTTCTGGCGGACTTGTGAAACGTCATCAGTCACAGCCCAAGTACTGTTTCAATACACAAGCATTTCAGCAAGAAGATCTCGGATGTGTTCTTGACACGCCAATTTTACAGAAGATACATCGGATGGAAACGTGTGTGGACTTTGAACAGCAAAGTACCCCAGAATGCATTTCACTGCAACCAGTGGGAGAGGGACAGAGCAATGGTGGAGGAAAAGACCCACAACTGTTAGCTATAATTTTCCCACAGAATGTAGTTCTGAGATTATTTTTGGTGAGAACTTAGATATGTAAAACCTATATGGGGTCAAAATAGAAAGATAAAGCCAAGCTGATTTTTTCATTAGTTTTTGGACATGCCAGGTCCCAATAATGTTACAGCTAGCTTGCGAAGTCAGCGGCCAGAGCTCACCGCAGAGCAGTTCTGCTGGCTGTGTTGTTTCTGCATCTTTCACATATTCGATACAATGAGATTTTGGGTAGACTTATGGAACGAGCAAGCTTAGTTTCAGTCTACATACATAATTTGTTAACAGGCTTATCTGTTTGGCAAAAGTTTAGTGCTGAACTTTGTATATTTATTGTATCTGTATTGACTGTAGTTGGGCAGGGTTTTTACCAATCACCAAATTGTTTGCGTACTTTTATTCCTTTGTGTTCAGATTTGTTCTAATATGTACTTCTACAATAAAATTAATACTAAAACACTATTTTGGGTAAGGGACATCTCAGGAAACCCAAACCCTTACTGAGTGGCTGGCGGCCAACAAGAGTGTTTTTGCGGGCGGGCGAAACTCAGCCAGAAGTGGATGGGAATGAGTATTGATTTTGAGAGCCTGTATTATTTCCTGTTCATCTGAAGAAGTGTTGGAGCCAGATCTGCACAGTTCTGCCGATTACTGTTGACACATTTGTTTTCTGTTAATACCAGGAACTTTGTCACCACTTCTGGCCATAATATTACAGCAAAACAGGCAGAAAGATGCAACAATTAAAAGCGGACACTCGAGGAACAGTAGACTATAGCACCTCTACATTGTCTCATATTTTCAGACTGGAGGTTGCCACTTGGTAACATTCTTGTACAGAACATGGAGGCAGCTCCCCTTCCTCATGTGGGTGTGGCTCCAGCACCTCTAACTAACACGCCCCCAGCATTCCACAGCAAAGAGAAGTGCTTAATTTTCAATGACTTTGAGACCTAATTTCATATACTTGGCTATTTTTTAAATCTTTCAAATTTGGCTCAGTGGTCAATGACACATGTTTCTGCGGTGTAACAAAGTCATAACACAAATTTATTTCTGCTGTACACGTATAGTAGGAGTTGTTAGTGACAACAGGCTCCTTGACAAGTTTAGTGAGTGGAGTCTCTTCTAAATGCAGCTCAGAGATCTGACAGCACAGCCTGAACTCATCACGTGGTGCACTAATGTGGAACCATAACAGCTTTACTTTCTCCTCCATCTGGAATCTGCTGAGCAACTTGGAAAGGGAAGCACATTATGTTCCCCAAGAGACACGCCTTCCTCTTTCTTGTTTTTGACTTTCACTGCATGCAAAAACAACATACAGGAGTGGTTCCAGTTTGTGTAAGCTCTCCCGCTCAACTGCAGACTACAGCTCGGGTAAGGACCAACTAAACAAAGCTTCTTTTCTTGTTGGCAGCTGTTTGTGCCGTTTGTGCTTTTCTGCAGGACTGGAAAAATAACACTAGAGAGCAGAGAAAGTGCAAAGTTCAGTTGGGTTAGCTCATTGCTTTGTGTTTTTATTTTGGTTTTGGTCTTCTTCTGGTCATGTGTGTGCCTGTGTATTTTCTCATATGACTCAAACCAGATCATGAGCATGATCTTCAGCAGCTGCAGGCTTTAGTTTTTATCTAATGAGCTCAGTGAACTGCAGGAGCAGTGTGTTCCTTTTGCATGAAGTTGGACTTTGACCACATGTGTTTTGTAGATGAAGTCTGAGCTGCACATTCAATAACTGATTCGTGACAGAACACTGACAGCACAGCAGGTCAAGTCTAAACATGAAGCAAATGCTGAGCAGTGACATTCCTGCTGAATCCAAATATGGGCGGTGTCGTTTGTTGAGTTTGTTTAGGGCAGCAGCAGGAAGCAGCCTGAGAAAGACCTCAGAGAACTGTCAAGATAGTTACTTACACATAACACAGCATGCAGCATAACCCCAGGCTTCCCATCAACAAGATGCCAGTACAGGAGTCTTATTTTGCGGTCAAAGTATTGAATTTGAATTTAATGATCATGATGATAAAAAAAAAAAAATGTTGATGAGCTCACGCTGAGTTACTGAATAGAACCGTCAGTGAGCTATCACTACTTCCCTTTGAGTATTTCCCTTTAAAAGTGAAACACTCATTCTGCTTCTTGGCCCACAACATCAGAGAAGTGTCAACACTGAAAGTGAAATTTAGGACTCAAATAACAGTAAAGTGATTCACTATTTTGTTCTCCTTTTTATGTAAAGCAGTGCATTTGAAATTTGAAAATTCTTAGATAACAAAAATAATTGTTTATATTAAATAATATCATTATGATTAGAAATCTTGTAGAAACTGGTTGACTTACCATTACAGAAACAAACAAAAAAGTCAATCAGGATTGTACAGCTGATTTAGGGCAGCAGTGAAAAACACCTTACGCATGGTGGTATAGAAGCACTGTATATTTAAAAGTATATATATGTATAAAAATCAATAAAATTATAAATATGTAAAATAATAAAAAATAGCACAGATTCTTATTTTTTTCTGGATTTTTTCGGATCTATCTATCTATCTATCTATCTATCTATCTATCTATCTATCTATCTATCTATCTATATATATATATATATATATATATATATATATATATATATATATATAGAGAGAGAGAGAGAGAGAGATAGATAGATATATATAGATATATATATATATATATAAAGGAGGATATGATAGCGACTGTCAAGTGAAGCCTCATAAAGCTTTGAGTCTTTCCTTCTAATTATAAAAACATTCAAGGCTTCTGTCTAACTGAAAACAGCGGCATGTAGTGGTCAGTTCAAGCCAAAACAACCCATTAAGCGCACAACTGAAGCACTGTCACTGTTTCAAACCATTGCAGCAAATAAAGTTTAAAAAAGACTGACTGGTCAGGAATGATGAGGACGCGTTAAAATGTATTATGCTTTATTTTAGACAACACTTAGACACTGAACCAGACGCACAGGATCTTTGTTATAAGTACAAGTATAAGTGAGTCATTTATTAAAAAGAAAGAAGAAAAAAAAAAATACACACTAAGGAAAAAAAACATCCAATCTGAAATATAAATGAGACAATATGAAGGGTAACGGGTTTTATTTAGAAAGCTAAATTTATAAACTGGATGAAAAACAATGGAAACATTACCAGAGGTCCTCCTTGCTTCAGCTTTTAAATGAAACAGTGTTGAACACAGAAACATGTTTGGTGTTTGTTCAGTATTCTTCAAGTAATTAACCACTGCTGCCATTCGTCTCTCCTCAGTGTGATGTTAATTACTGACCACTAGATGGTGCCATTTTCATTTCTTTTCAAACTAAGTCACTTGTCTCGGGTCCTGCTTCACCGCAATCTCAGGCTGTTACCCACACTGTAAAGATCACTTGTCAGTTCTGTCCTGTCCTTTTTTTTTTTTACTGTCAGGAGCAGGATTTTAACAGGATTTTTTTTCATGATGTTTTAAGATGATTTTGACTTTCAAACAACATTTTTTCAACCAAAACTATTTCTTTCTGAAAATATTTTGATGCACTATTTTTCCCCTTTCTGCACAATTTCATAACTTAAATCTAGCCTTGTGTCCTCTGATGTTTTTTAAACTCTCACATTTTCACATCATGATAAATACATAAACACGTCCGCTGTAAGAGTTGTTGAGTTTCAGCAGAATGTACAGAGCTTTAGCTCCATGTGCACAGTCCAAATGTAGTTTAGTGAGACATTACTGGACATAAGTTTCTTTAATTTGTGCTCTAGACAGAAAATGTAAAAGTAAACATCATTTATAACATGATCAGTCATGGTGCCATATTTTAGGTTAAAGGCAGGGGGCTGTAGAGTTTTATGTTCGTTCAGTCTTGATATTACCTAATTTATTTCCTCCTCACTTCCCTCTCTGGTTACTATTTCACTCTGTTTGTTACAACTGTTGGTAGATCTAAGGATGTCCGAAACGTGGACAGTTCTTAAAGATTAGCTGTTTGGGGTTGGGTGAATAGTTTTGTCTCATATCTTTAAAAGATTTATTTTGTTATTGACAGGATCTTTAATTTTGGGTTTAAATCTCGACCTTTTGTTTTCATATTCTCCGTATTTTCTCATAAATTTCAATGAATGAATGAATGAATTTTTTCCAGAATCTGATTAAAGATGCTCATGTTGTTGCAATGTGTTTACTCTCTGGGGACTTTTTGTTCAAGTCCTTAACGTCTCTCTCTCTCTCAAAACTTTTTTACTGCAGCAAAATGGCAAACTCTACTCAAAAATACATGAACTTAAGACCACTATGCAAATGTTGGATTTGCATGTCTCATTTTAAACATTCTGTGTCCTGTGAGGGTAACTCTGGATTCTTGTCTTCCTTGAATGAAAGCAGTTTTTGATCTGGGTGAAGGATGAAATGAGCTTTGTCTTTGTCTGTCAGAGCTTTGCTTTGCTGTAAGTGGACTGGGTCAGCTGGCTGGTAGGCTGGTTGGGTCTTTATTGAAGGAGTAAGATTGTAAAGTAGTTCATGGTAGTGTAGAGGTTTTAAAAATTATTTTGCAAAAAAAAAAAAAAGATGTACTGAATGATCCAAAAGTGTTTGTGAGACTCAGCAGAAAGCCATCAGGACTGGTTGTTTTGTTTGGCATGAAGTTAAGGGGACTGAATAATTCCTCTGCAGCTGTGGGTGAGCATTTTTCAGTCAGTGCTTCTGTCCGAACACACACTCATAAGTGGCCACACCCTATTACTCAAAGCTCCCATTATCTCACCTAACCCTGCTCCTTTGTTTGTTTTAAGCGTTTTATCACAACTTGAGCATATGGATCATGTTCTCAAAACAGAAATATCCCATGTAGCGTTTCTACTAAGTATCTCTGTCTTTGTGTGATTGTTTGTTGTGAGATCAGAGTATTGTCTCTTCAAACATGGAAGAGGTGACAGATGAGACACTGTAACACAGAATGAGAATGAAAAAGGAGTCTCTTTAGCTCTTGATCGTGTAAAGACTTCTCCTTGTTACTGCTGTGTGTGTGTTTCTTTGTTCGCTGTCTCTCCTCTTCTCATCTCCAGAAGAGGCTGCTGGTTGTCAGTGAGACTCATCTGGCTGCAGCCTTTAAAAGCTCACTGCAGCCTGCGGTGAGGAAGGGAGAGGTATTTGAGTTGGGTACTGCTTCCGTAATTCCACTCCTGAAGATTTTTTTTGTTTGTTGATTAGTGTTGTGTCTCTTTTGTGAGTTGTCATCCCCATTGGGCCTCTTTAAGGTGAGGTGTAATAAAAGGGGTTGCTGGGATAGATCACCCATGAGGTGTGTTACACCTGTTTTCTAGTTTTGTTTCTAGTGGCTGTTTGAGCTTGGTCGCCTTTTTTTATATTTGTACATCCTTTAGTTGGTCGCTTCTGTTCAAACTTAAGTTCTGATCAGTTAATCATCAGGCAGATAAGAGACATTTTATTATTTTGCTTTTCTTATTTCGGTGGTAACCCTGAGGAGACGCACACTGACACCTCAGAGAACTACATGCTCTGAATTCAGTGAGGCCTCGAGCTCGGCAGGTCACTGAAGACTAGAGAGTTAGACGTCTTAGCTGGCTGGACTTGGGGGTGTCTCAGGCATGTCTTGGCAAAGCAGCGTCTTGATCCCTGTCAAGACCAAACCCTGTTTGGTCACTCTGTGTGTCTCCAGTCAGGTGACTCATTGTTTGTCACCTTTTGCTGATAACTGCACTCCACATTCATCAGGTCACTTCGGCTGCTTCTCTTGAGTGTTGGTTGTAACATCTGTGTGTAGTTGAGACTACGTAAACATTTTCTGTTGTGCGTTCCACATTTTGATTTGGTCAGTTTTCTGTTACTCTTTGAACTTTATGTAACAAACATGATATGAGACTATGAAAAGGACAGTGGAGTGCTGCTCAAAAGAACAACTAAAGAAAGCAAACAAAAAGTAACCTAGAGAGGTTCTTTTTCCTATTAATGAACTTGAAATAAAACCTGACTCACCTCTCTAACAAAAACAACAGCAGGTGAGCAGCACTCTAATCTAATGAGTTTATACGTAAATCTAAGAATGCAAAGGCCCAATACATGACAAATCCCTCACTCAATAAACAAAACCACAATATGATTCCTAACAAAGGTTCCAAGCAGAGCAAAGTGTCCGCCTCGCCCACATTCGCGTTGCCAGTCTTTTATCAGTCCACACAGGTCCTGAATGACCAGCCAATCACAGCAGCTCCTGAAAGGCAACACACACACACACACACACACACACACACACTTTCACGTAGGCACAGACACAACCAAATAGGGTAAAGTAGTACACAGCTTTGCATGTTGTAAGAAAGACATGTGACGGATAAAATTGTGTACACAGCTGAATATTCTCCTACAGCTACAGTTTCTATGGCAACAGATTCTTTAACCTGCTCCCTTGTTGTAATCCACGATAAAGTAAACCTTTCCACTGAAACTATGGTAAGGCAGCTGGTTTTTAGGTGCATCACTAAAGTTACCAGTACAACTGCAACACTAACAGTCAGTTACAGCTACTGTGAAGTGATGTGAAAATACATGTTGATTCCTGTCACTTCAAGTGGCAAAAGAGGTGACACACATCTCACAGATAACTGTTCTTCTCGATAAAAAGTATTAAAGTATTTATATTTCACTTCAGAACTTCAGAGTCATAATCGGCTCAGGCCAAAAGCAGCAGGAGCGCAACTGAGCCAATTCAAATAAGTAAGTTATTCTAAAGTGTAGATCATTTCATAGAAAAATGGGAAGAATATGAGAGTTGTTCATTCTATATCATCAATACTAACATGACTCAGTCCTGCACTAACACAGACGTCAAACTAAATGAAGGGTGTGAGCTGGTCTGCTATGAGGAGAGCAACAGAGAGAAGGAGCGAGTTAGCAGGAGGCCGGAACTCATCGGGGCTGAAGCTCGAGGCTCAAGTGCACCAAATCCAAGAGATCACAGCAGAGGTCAGGGCGACGGGTCAGACATCATTTAGGAAATGGTCAGCCCCCAGAACCATGTTTTGTGGCCCCCTGTCTGAAATCAAAGCTTTGTGTTAGTGCGGCCTGCATGTTTTTTCTTACATGCATCTGGGCGTTTTATATTTTTTAACACCTGTGGGCCACCATAGCTCAGGCTCATGACAGCAACATGAATTATCAGTTGGTCACTTGTAACATGTTTTTGTCACCAAGTGGAGGAAAATATATCCTGTCACCTCGTGCTATAACGGTATTTGTCTGTGTTTGGATCATGTGCCTTTTTGGCAGCACCTATCTGTGTGAAAAGCTCTTCTCCACAGTGAACTTTAATAAGTCAAAGTTCAGGTGCAAACTTGAAGATGAGCATCTTAAAGCCAGACCCAGACAGTTGAGTTTGAAACCCCTGGTTTAAGCTGACTTTGGAGAAACATGAAGAAGACGAGGTGAAGACAACAGCCCAGAATGAGATGATGGCTCTCTCTAAGCAGCAGGATGACTTCAAAAAAGGAATTCACTGAGAACCTGATGTAGGAGCAGAAAGAGATTGAAAACCTGAGGAAGGACAAATATGATTTGATTGACAATCTGAAGCTTTGGCATGAAGCCTCACTGAAGCTTTGGCATGCTTGAGGTGCACCTAATGCACATTCAAAAGCACATGCAAGCAACGAGGACGTGACATATAATCCATGACGTATGATCGCTGGTCCACAGCTTTGATTTCTTCACCACAGGTTTATGGAGCTTTAATTTCTGCTTACATGAAGGAATCAGATGTGCAACACGAGGACGGTGTGATAGGCATTGCTGACTGTGGTGTAACAGTGACCCAAAAATGTTTCTCTCTCTCTCTTCAGACATTTATTAACTGTCTGTACTTAGAGGGCTTTGTTATTCCTCCACCCTCTTCTCCCCCTGAAAGTTGCGTGTCTCAATCTGCTCTGAGGAGTATCAGTCCTGCCCGCTGCAGCGCAGAGTCTGGTATCAGTCAGCACAGCCACATCTCTGTGAAACACAAAACACAGGATGTATAAAGTCTCTCTTTCTTCCCATCAGTATCTGAAGTTTGTACAGTAAACATGCAGGAGCAGTCACACCATCAACTCATCCATTGTTTGAGCCTGCTGTCCAGAATCAAAGCCCAGTGAAGCGTATCTGAATCCAACAAAACAGTCATGTGACATTCAAACACAGTGCGCTCTGAACAAAGGTAGTATGTTGTACGTGAGGAAAGGCAGTAGATATTGTGCACACATTTAACCGGCAGCTCCAGACACCTTTTTCTTTCCTTCTTTTGTTTGTCTTGGAAAGCTTCACTTGTAAGTTTGTTTGTACCAACAGTTGCTCATACTGTTTTGTAACCGTCTTTAATGTACATTTACATGCACTGTTGTTTTAATTATAGCTTGTAATTAGCAATTCTACTTTCTTTAGTTTTATTTGTTACAGCAATGTTAACTTCAGGTTGCTGACAACAGCAATGAGCACTTAACTTCACTCCAGTCTGAGCACACTGAGGGAGAAATAACAGTGAAACCACGAGCTTGTGAGGAAGCAGCATCACCGCAGGATTGAGAGGTGATTTTGCACTCACCCCTATAAATATGACCCCTGATGTTACACCACCACAGGAGCAAATTCAAATCAGGTTGTGGAAGCTATGATTGCTCAGCATGTTGACTGGAACCAGACCAGAGTGAATAATGGTGGTTTCTCCATTTCAGTTTCTGATCTGTTGTTTTTGCAGTTCACACTTACTGCTGTTGTGTGTTTCTGTGCAGACTGGTGCCATTTTGGGTGTCACCAGCTCCCACCTGCATCATCGCCTCAGAGAAGAGTTCAGAAGATACACAGATTATAATCTCAGCAGTGAGCTGTGTCATCTTCTCTAGAGAACCCAGTTAAAGTGCGGTTTTACATTTGTGGCTTGGAAAGATTACTGTAACGTCATCTGAGTGAAGTGCATGATAACTCCCTAAAGTCAGAGTTATTCTACAACTATCTTTCAGATTTAGGAGGAGGTCAAACACACAGACATCCATCTACTTATACAAATATAAAGTGTTCCTTTCCTTTTATTTCCTTACTCTGCTTTCTTTCTGTTTGTTACAACACTTCCTGTGGCAAGTTACAGATTCGCTGGTTGCTACTGTTATCAGCGTGACACGCTCATATTTAGAAAAGAAGTTTACTAACTTCAGAACTGAAAGAATTAAACCCTTTAGGATGGTCTTCAGGCAGTGTTTTTATTTTAAAGGTTGTAACAATCAACATTCATAAAACACATATAGCTGTGAAACTGTAATGAGTTAAAATACTCTTCATATTGATCTGAGGCTCTTCTAAAGACTGAGGTCAATATGAGGGAGGAACAAGAAGTGACTGTGAGACTGGTGTTGAGTGTAAAGTAGAGACACTGCTCTCTCTCTCACACGCACACACACACACACGCATTCAGGAGCAGGGTTTCTGACTCACCATCGTGTAGTGAGGAACTTAGACATAAAGAATGTGGACAAACGGGTAGAGAGGGGGCCTTTCTGCGCCTCGTGGCCCTTTGGGAGTCATAATAATAAACACACAGAGGGTTGGGGTACCTCAGGTTGGGGTATCTTGACTTTTAAGGGCCTGAGTTTATTCACCAATCACAGAGCTTTGAGGGGGGCTTTGAAACCACAAAGCTTCCCAGAACATTTCAGGGTACAAGTGCTGACAAATGACTCCTGGCTTTAGTTTCAGGGGAGGAGGTGGGAGGAGGTGGGAGGAAGTGATGTCAGCGTGTTACAAATGTTCCACAGAAACATTCTGATTCTTGTCTTTCAGGTCGTCTTTAAAGTATTGGTTAAACAATGAATTAAGAGGGTAAAAATGTACATATCTCTATTGAAGATGCTTGCTTTTTAAATGTCTTGTTCTCTGACCCGACTGTTCCTCAGTTTGTTGTTTGATAGCTGCTACAGTCACTTAATCCTCTGTTTGTTTGTTTTTCTTTCTCAAGCGGTTGAGAGCATGTGTCCTTTCCCTTTTCCCCGTCTGTCCACACTCCTCCTGTTCTCCAGAGAAACAGCAGCCAGCCTGGAACACTTTCCTCTTCTGCTCATTGTGGCTCAGACACCCCCCCCCACCCACCCACCCACCCCAACTCTGTCTGTGTTCATGTGTGTGCGTTGTTCTTCTTACCACCTCGACTGTGGATATCTTTAAAACTGAAGCCTTTCTGTGAGGTTTGCTCCTCCACCAGATTGGGTTCCAGCTTGAGCTGAAGCTTTTCTACAAAACTCATTGTGCTCAACATGTGCCTCCTGCCCCCATTCACACAACAGCCCTGTGTGAATGTGCTTATGTGAGTGATGTGACATGCAGTCAATACACTGCCTGTGTGAGCTACTGGAGCTCCTTTTGTCATTTTCTAGATCATTCCAACACATCCAGGCCCTGATATTTTAAGGAACTGCCTTTCACACACCTCAAAGTGGGAGATTTTTATAACTTAAACTGCAGAGTCATTTAAAAGGAGAGATTTTCCTCTACGTCATGACCAGTGCTTAATTTGTGCCGGAGCTAGCCGGAGCGCGCTCCGGGACCTCTTGGATCGGATCCGGGACCTATTTGATCCGCTCCGGCACCTCTTTGATCTGCTCCGTCACCTTTCCTGTCAATAAATAAACTGTGTTTTTAGCTGTGTTTTCTCTGCGCATTAATCCTCTCTGAAGTGACGCCTGTTGGCTTATTTCTTATGCATTTTACTCAGAAATTAGGTAAAACGGGGGGAAAAAGTGATTCATGCCGTCACGCGTCACAACGCCATGCGCATTGGGAAAGTATTGTTTCCGCATCGGCACCGCGCGAACGACACTTAACAGCCAGGTGACTGACAACGCTGTTACACTTGGCCTGCTAAAATGTCAAAGCGACAATCAAAACTCTCAAGTTTCTTTAAACCAGTCGGTCAGCCAGACCCCAAACTGGCCAAAGTTGTTCCGGAGGCAGAGCCCGGCTCCGCAGATACGGGTGGTGACAGCATAATAGCCGCTGAAGATGTGGTCTGTGCAGTGCGAGTGAAAACGTGATGTAAAGTCCCATCATTGTGTGGGCATGATTAGCGCATCATTGCTTCATTTGTATATCGGCGTTTTCCAATCAGCACCTTGGACAGTCACTGAGCGAGCTGCTTGGTGTTGTTTGTGCGTGTGCGTGAGTGTGTGTGTACACAGTTGCACCGTGATTGACACTTGAAAGTGACAGAGTGACACGCTGTTCAGGCTTTCTTTTTAAAATAATATATTCAGTCCTAATTCAATTTCCCCTCCATCTGAAGGGAAAACATGGAGTGAGGACAAGACAGCTTTCCAAATACAGACCTTTTTTCTAATTCTTTCTTGATTTTTGATTCTCAGGCTTTTGTTAAATTTATTGTATTTATTTTTTTTTCTGGTGTGGTGCTTACATGACAGTGACACACAAAAAATCCCATTAGCAATAAAATGTGTTTATTTGCAATATGTCAGTTATTTAAATTGCTCATTCCAAATTGATTCCAAGTGTTCTGATGGGCCACATGGTGTGCCAAATGTTTCTGCAAATGTTATACTAGATAAATGCGGAAATTAAGGTAAAAAAAGAAGATAAAAACGCGTTAAAACCCGAGAAAAAAAGGTTTCTTTCGGCGCACAATTTTGAATGGGGACCCGGCACCTGATTGGGGACAAATTAAGCACTGGTCATGACAAGTTGTTCCGAACTGAGTATTAAGCTTTCTGCTACCTTTGATATTTTAGCCCAGCCGTTCCCTGTCACACAAACTGAGTTTAGAGAATCTGAGACTTGGGAAGATTTTATTCTCTATGCATGTGGTGCTGTTAATATGTCCATGCTGCTGAAACATGTTAAAGCAGGGGCCCTTTGAGGGCTACAAAACTTTTCCCTTCTCTGATGGGGGGCCGGGGTCAGTTTGTGACAGAAAAAGTGTGACGATCTCAGGGGTGCCTAAATGTAAACATTCATTGTTTCCCAGAAAGCCACACGTAACCAAATATTAATAACCCTCTCTGGGATCTTCACAGAAAAGAATTCAGGAAATAAATAATAACACTATTAATGAAATAAAGTTACACTGATAGGGGCACAGACTGCAGAAGGGTGAAATAGAATGTCACGTTCTATGTAGGGCCGGGTATCAATCAAAAATTTTTTGATATCTGTAGCAATACCTTCACTTTGATACCAGTTCCTGAACAATACTTTTTTTGATAGCAATTTTTATATCAATTCTAACAAAAAGAAACTTTTATTACATGTTATGGTACAAATCTTGAGTTTTATCTTGCATCTACATCTTATTTTCTACTCTTAGCAGTTTTCTTACATAAAAAATAACAGGTGCAAACAAGTGACAGGTCAGTTTATACTGAGTACACTGTAAATGTGTTAATAACTATTTATGAACTTTCTTCTGTTGATTCTTGTTTTTTTTTTATGATAAAATAAAAACCCTGCTCCTTTATCCGGGCTTTTGACTGGCAAAGGTGACCCAAAAGAGACAAACATTAGCGTGATTCATTTACATGCAGTCGTCTGCTCTGGCTGCAGCTTGGAGGGTCTGCTGTGAGCGGAGTCTGAGTTTGGGGGGGGGGGGCTCAGCTCGTTGAGAAGCAGCGGGCGAAGATCAAAACATGCTTCACTCCGTCCCAAACTATAGAAAAATCACTGGATTTGTCGCTTTTTAGAAAAAAAAAAAGTCGCTAGAGGGGTCTGAAAGTCACTAAATATAGCGACAGAGGCGCTAATTTGGCAACAGGGGGCCGGGCCAAATGTGGAGGCGGGCCATAGTTTGGGGACCACTGTGTTAAAGCATTAGCAGTGGTGGACAAAGACCTCAACTCCAGTTCTTAAGTCAAAGTACTGATACTCATGGTCAAATCTTACTCAACTAGAAGTGAAAGTCCCTCAGTCAAAATCTTACTCGAGCAAAAGTACTGACTTTCATAAATACTTACGTATTCAAAAGTACATGCATTTAAAAATACTGAAGTATTTAAAATTAATAAGTACAAAGTACATTTTCTAATATCAGTACGTTGCTGTATTGTCTTCTCATTGTTTTTGCAGAACCTTCAAACTCTCTGAAACCATCTAACGATGAACTGTAAAACCACTCTGCTATAAAGTCTGCAGAAACCCTGTAAAAATGTAAGCATAAAAATGCAATCAAAAACAATTACAAAAATGAAATAAAGGCCACTTTTTTCTCCCCACACATTCACTTTGGGAGTTGCATGTTTACTGTTTAGTCCATTACAGTGAACAAACTACAGCTCTGCTTTCAAGAACTCATCCTCCTGTGGAACCACTTGGCCGCATGGCAACATAACAAATGACTTAATAAAACCTCTAAACCACATTAAATCCACCATGAAAGTGATGCAAATCCCTAAAAGCTGATGCACGTTTAGTCTTGTAGACATATTTTTAAATTCATCCCAGGTGTGAGCAGTGACAGTGATTGGTTCCCTTCTGTGAGGGGCACTGCGTGAGACCAATTATATTTTAGAAAAGAAAAAAACCAACAGCTGATGACAAGCTACGCTGAACCTAAAAAGAAAAAGTAACGACAAGCTTCCTATACATGTAGTGGAGTTGAAAGTACAATATTTGTCTTTGAAATGTTGTGGAGTGAAAGTCATAAGTTTCCAAAAAAAAAATAATACTCAAGTCGTGTATTTGTGGAGAGCAGGATTAGTGCAACAACCTGCTGGGGTTTCCAGGGGAAGCACAGAAACTGTGGAGAGGCTCTCAGCAAGATGAAAAAAAGGTCTCACAGAGCTATGACTCAGTGCTGTTGCATAGACATGTTGCGTCAATTTGAATATCTTAGTTGTGGTAGTTCCTCAGATGAAGCCCCGGTGTGCCTTTGCCCTCATGAGACCACAAGCTGCTGTGTGTGTTGGTCTCTTGGTGGGAACACCGGCTGTGATCTTTTTCTTTCTTTTTTCTTCACACTGTTGTGCTTATGTAATCATTTTGCTGTGTGCGCGGCTGTTTGTCACAGAAGAACATGAATGTAAAGCAGCTACTAGCTAACTCTGGAACAGCCACATGGCTGTACACACTGTCCATGTCAACATAAACTACTTTTGTCTATTAACATGAAACATTCTCCAACAGAACCACAAATAAAGAGGATCGAACGTGTCGCTGAAATATGTGACCTTTCGAGTTACTCTGTCAGGATGTGGTTAGAGCCCACGCTTTAATTCACGCTCAGATAACAAAAAACCACCGATCACAGAACAAACAAGCTGCTACTGCTTCATTGTTTATGAATCAATCTGAACATATCTGAACAATCTCTGTTCTCCATCAGACTGTGAAGATTAAGAGACAATACTGAAGTGGGAGCTGTGCCTTCCTTCCTGTGGTGAGCAGGTTTAATGTAACTGTTTTTCAGTGTTTTCCAGTGATGATAGGCGAGTAACTAGTCAGGTTCAGAGTTACATACTCATATATCATACATGAACTCAGACCTATGGTAGCCCTGAGAGCTCACAGCAGCTTAATTTGACAACACGTGTGCAACATTTAGAAGACTGAGGTTCTCTTTCTGTCAGTGATGCTGGAAAATGAGATAAAAAATAAGTGCTGGATAAGTGCATCACTTTTAGGTGTCCTCTGGAAACACTTCCATTGTGTTGTGGTCTATTTACGGTGTGTTTTTGTAATGTGTTGTGGTCTTTGCAGCGTGTTTTCTCAGTGGCGGGCTGTCAGGGCCTGCAAGGCCTTCTCTGCTGGCCTAAAAATTTCTGAATAACAGACCTATGTGATTTTATTTTCTAGGTATACTAATTCTAGTTTCAAACGGTCTGTTTGCTTCCTCTCATAGCTTTCCAGTGGTTGCACCAAGCGGCAACCTCCAGTCTGAAAATATGAGGCAATGCGGAAGTGCTAAAGTCTGCTGTTCCTCGAGTGTCCGCTTGAGGCTGGCTCCAGAAGTACTGGAAGTCACAAACACACCAAGCCAAAAAAAGCCGTTTTCACGGCCAAAATAAGCCTATTTACAGCCTGGTACAAAGAATGTCTCCAGTCTGAATTGCTAATTTCACTAACGACACGCACTGTACAGAGGGTGAATTTTTTTCTAGCACCAGTTTCCGCAATATTAAGCCTGCCAGTTCGTCCAATCAGAGGCACAGCTCAGATCTCATGACTGTGGAGCGTCCTATGGTTGCTATTGAGGAGACTCACAGCCCGCCTCATTTCCAATATGGCCGCGCCGGCCATTTTGCTTCAAAAGTCTGTTTCAGAAACAGACAGGTGACATCGCGGAAACTACACCCATTAATTATACAGTCTATGGGTTGCATTGCTTCCAAACATATTTTTCATGTTAAAGCATTTATCCAATCACATTTCATCCATCATTTGTTGCTAGGGTCAAAGAAATCTGCCTGGAGCCCTTCGTTATCAGTTCTGTGCGGTGTCGGAGTCAAGGGGGGGGCATTCGCGGGCTGTGCCCCCCCCAGTAGATCCCACTTCACAAGGGCGAGACCGGAAAAAAAATAATATTAACATCCTAGAATTCATCCCCCCCCCCCCTCTAAATTAGAGGTACCTTTAAAGTTCTGTTACCGTTTGGGTTTCATTGTTAACGTGAACGTTTCGTGTTTAATCGCTGTTTAATGTGTTTAATATTGGTGCGCTAAAGCGCGCATAGTTGTGTGCACACCGGAGGGAGAGGAGAGAGAGAGAGGCGTGACTTTCAGCTGTGGTTTAGTGTCTTCTTGTGGGCGTAAATTTGAACTTTGTACAATCTGTTGAGTGATTCTTGATGTGTGTTTAAATGGCTATCATTGACATAGCTATACAGAATAAATCCAGTCATGATCAAGACTTTGTGCCCCCCTGCTGTTGTCTTGATGCCCCCCCCCCCGTGAATTTTGTCTGATGCCGACTCTGGTTCTGTGGGCCCTGTAGCATAAAACAAGTGTCAATCAAACTGTTGTTTTAACCAATCAGATTTTAAATTGACAACTTCAAGGGCATCCAGCAGGCGTACGGTAACGTCAGCGTATTCCCTCACTTTGATTGGATAAAGACTGTGCGAGCCTGCAAACTGATCCATTGCGAGTTGAACGAGCTAAAATATCTTTGTGTAGATTTGGTAGCTTTCTTTAGGAGGTTTCCTTGCTTAACTTCCTGACTGTGACTTTCAAAATAAAACGAAACGTGACAAACCAGATCGTATTAAACTTGACTCAACATAGGCAACATAATGAGTGGAGCCACGGCAGGACTGAACAGGTTTGAGGTTTTACAGCCCAACATGAATGACAAGGGGCTCATTAATAATGAAGAGGGAAGTGTGGGGAGTGTTCGGTCTGTGACTCCAACTGTCTGTCAGTCATGAGGCCTACAGGAATGACCACCCAGCTGGTGTGAGTAAAAGTCCACAGTCAACGTGGAGCGTGTTTTGCCTGGCCAGTGACGCATAGTGTATTTGGGCCATGAGTTGTTATTGATGCTTTCTTTATGTGTCGCAGCTGTAGCTGCAGCAGAAGGAGACTTGTGCGCCCTTGCTTTGTTTCTTCAGTAAAGGCATTTATTCAAGCTACAATTGTTATCTATCTGTGATGCAACAGCTCTTTATACTGCACTTATGCCTCTGTTATTATAATAAGATGGTTTCTATAACCATGAATTAGTTAATGAGAGGTGGATTAATTCATATGGAGCGTAACTGAAGGCCTAGGTGAGAAATGCATGGCCCGCCACTGTGTTTTCTAAATGTTGCACATGTGTTGTCAAATTGATGAAGATGTTTTCTTAATTTGCTTGTGTTTTGTCTTTTTACATGTGTTTTCTCAGGTCTCAGTGCTGTGAGCTTTCAGGGCCACCATACAGACATGATAAATAACAGAAAAAAACAACTTCCCATATTTACATTTCCTCATACTCTCAGGCAGGAGATTCAGCACAACACTTCTTAAAGCCCTGCTCAAAACACCCAGGACTGGGTCTTTGCCAGGCCTTGCTGTATCTCAACAGGTTTTTTGGGATGTTTCCTGTGCCCCTTCTCTGTGTCCCTGTAAAAGTGAACAAAGATGTAAAGGAAATGTCATTATAAAGCTCCTCCATTGGTTTATTGGTTTTTGAAAGCCAAAAACCACCACCTTTTTACCCTTTACAAACTTGATCAGGAGACATGAGGGGATGAAGTCAGATCATGAGACAAACCCTTAGTATTTTCAGTCTTTGTCTTGTCTCTCTGGCAGTGTTGACATTTTCAGTTTCTATGCAATATTGGGGCATCTTGCAACAAGACAACTTGATGAATTGCGGTCTACTTTAGTTCAGATATTTAGTTTGGGATAAAAGGGGAAGCTAAAGATCCCAGTGAAGTGTAAAATATTATGAAACAAATCTGTGTTGACAAAGACTGAGCTGGCTGTGACTTTGAATGTGTTCTACACGCCTGTGAATATCTGCTGCTTCTTTAAGGCGTGGGATCTGATGTGTGTTCAGTTATTAAAATTACTGTCTGAGCAGATTTGGTACAAGTGTTGTCTACTGCCTTGTGATATATATTTTCCTTACCATACGTTCATTTGTTTAATGGCAATTTTCTTCATTGAATGTCCCTATACTTTCAAACGTGTCCACCCCCAATATATGCTTTAACTTGTAACACCATCGCATTACTAAATCATTTATTAATTGATTTTTTTCTTTTTTTTGTTTTTTTTTTGTTTTGTTTTCATCACGTGCATTTCCTGCCACAAAAACCACAGGTGACATTTAGATGAGATAAAAAAAAAAAGCTCGAGAGGAAAGGAAAAAAATGAGTTGTGTCAGTTGACCCCGCCCACTGCTCTCTTAAATACTCTCCTCTCTGAAACGCTGTCTCATAGCGGAGCAGCCGTTCAGTCTGTCTGTCCTGCAGCATGAGCACATCCCGGATTGTATCTTTAATCTTCTGTGAGTACTTTTTTTTTTTTTTTACAGAACTGTGATTGTGAAGCAGAGGATGCTTGTTGATGTGCTTGAGTCAGTTTTATAAGATTAGCACAGTAAGCAGTGAAGCCTGTTAAGGACCTTTGTCATGAGATAAAGTCATGGAGGTGAGTTTATTTATTCTTTAGAAATGAATCATGAAGAAAAGACTTACTGTTAAAAACAAAGCTTTGAGTAATCGCATCAGTGGAAAAAATAAATAAATTTGGAGCTCAGATGAAAGCCTTATATGAGCTCTGAGTTTGGTGACGTTCATTCGGGATTCCCGTGAAACAATCTTTTGGGTGTCATGAATGTGCCGCCTGTTGTGTTTGTGTTGTAAAGCTTTGAACTTTTGAGGCTGCAGATGAATGACTGCGGTGTGTGTTTAGTGTTTGGCACATCTCTATGAAAGGAAATAACAACCTGGGCTGATCTGATTAATGCGTCTTGCCCTGCCCCGATGGGCAAATCATTTACCGCTGACACAGACAAGTTTTTGCTGCTGGGCTTCGTGCACATTAGAACATCAATTCAGACTTGAACAACTTTTACTTTGGACTGCTACCTCAGACACATGTGTTTTCTCTGGTCTTGCTGCCTCACATGTTTTCAGCCGAAATATTCATCCGAATCTGGGCGAGTTTTGTTTACTTTAGCTTCAGCAGGGTCTGCGAACATTTGCTGTTATATCAGACGATGATAAATGCCGCGCGCGCGGTAATCTTTAAGCACGGCATTTATCATTCTGAACGTGAGCGGAAGGAACGCTCATTTTTCCAGACAGTTCTTAGTGCGTGCGTTCAAAACAGAGTGGAGCTGAGCAAATCTGTCTGAAATTCATCAGAGGAAACTGAATTAATTCCTGGATATTGAAAAGTTATCATTGTCCCCAGATACTGCCTCTCTGCAGTCTGCGCAACCTCTCTGCTGCCTAAAGCCGTTTGTCAAAAGCAAACTCTTTTCTTTATATTCATATCTGGACCTCTGTTTGCATGTCTAATTTTATTTGCACAACGCTCCACTCTGACTTGAAACCTGCAGACACGATTTGAGACCTGGTGTTGGATTTGACAGGATTGACAGGATACATTTGGTTAAGCTACTAAGTTTTATTGACCTAAAAAGCAAACAAGGCTAACAGAAAAGAAGCTAATGCTAACTGGAAGATGCTTAAAGTCAGTGGTGAACAGTCCTCAACTACTTGAGTCAAAGTACAGATAATGGGGGAGCTGCAAGTTTACTGTTCAGTCCATCACAGCGAACAAACTACACTCTGCTTTCAAGAACTCCTCCTCCTGTTGAACCATTTGGCCACATGGCAACAAAACACATGACTTAATAAACCCTCTAAACCACATAAAATCTACCCTGAAAGTGATGGAAATCCCTAAAAGCTGATGCACGTTTAGTCTTGTAGACATATTTTTAAATTCATCCCAGGAGTGATGTGGGGTCATTTTCAGGATGGCCCTGCTTATCCCTAAGGAGTCACTCCTAAAGTGCATTCCTCTCTCTCCCAGCGTAAGAAAGGTTGTTACGGGATTTTTGGCACATTTGGCCATTCAGTAGGTGCGTGCCTCAGTGTATCAGTGTCTGTGCCTCACAGTGTGCTGTAGTGCATCAATGTTTGTGTCTCGCTGTGTGTTTCAATGTACAGGTGTTTGTTGCCTCTTTGTGTATGCAGGGAGTGATTTATAGCCTTTTAGGGAATGACTCCTGCGTGCATGGTGGGATATCAAGCATTTGTGAATCTGTAACCTTCTTTTTTTTTTAAATGGCTCCTGTGTTCAGCAGATACCAATAGAACCATTTACAACTCAGAATGTTTAGTCAAGTGGTGGAGACTGTCTGATGAAGCACAGGACATCATACCCCCTTTCATGTATTGGTGAGATAATGACACCTGTTTTCTGGGAAAAGAAGGTATTTACTAAGAACACCATTAAATAAAGATGAGGTCATGGTGTTATATAAAAAAAAATATAAGTTTACCTACTTAGGATACCAGTAGAATCGATCCCACTGCATGTGACAACAGGAAAAAGGGGCGTTACGAGTCCTATAGCAAAAACGGTATATAAAGAAGGGATTCTCTGGGGAATTTTCAGTCTGGATTCTGCAGAACCCACACTCACAGGCTTTGTTCAACTTTGCAAGAATAAAGCCTTTTTGGATGCAACCTGGAAAGCTGTTTCTCTGATTTTTGATCACTTCATTTTACCATTTTAGAGCTAATCAGGACTTAGTGCAAATAGTTAGAGAAAGCTTAGTAAGAGCCAGGAGAAGTCTAGACAGCTGTCCCAGGCCTGCCCAGGCAGCGATAGTGACCAGCAACTACCAAGACGACGAGACACGTCAGTGAGCAGTGACTGTGATTGGTTCCCTTCTGTGAGGGGCACAGCGTGCGACCGATTACACTTTAGAAAAGATAAACACCGACACAGAACTGAACCTAAAAGGAAAAAGTAACGACAGGCTTCTTATAAATGAAGTGGAGTGAAAGTCATTAGTTTCCAAAAAAAAAAAAATACTCAAATAAAGATCAGATACTCAAAAAATGTACTTAAGTACAGTACTCAAGTAAATGTATTCCGTTGCTGTCCACCACTGCTTAAAGTATAGTGTCTGTTTTTTACTTCATCTTTATTTTGGAGGGAAAAGATGACAAATATCCTGTGACCACTGTCATAAATAGACTATATTATAACTCTTAAATTTGATGTTGAAGCTGAGAATGAAGTCACATTTCGGTTCAGTTTGGTTGAGTTTGTTCCAGTTATGAGTTAAGAAGAAAGCTGTGTGACACCGTATAGAATTACTCTGAATCGCAGGCAATAACAGCGGTGTAGTAAGCTGTGTAAATGTAGTATCTAAGCTGTTATTCTATGGCTAATTATTGCTGTGTTAAATCTGCAGTTTTCAAATAAGAGTTTGAAAAACAGGGAGAATATAACAGACGACATGAACAGAACCAACTATCAGAGACTACAGGATTATGCTTAAAAATAAGGGGATATTTGAGAGAATCACAAGTGTTATGCAGTGCTCATACATTGTGAGCAATGTGAGTGGTCAACTCAACAACTATGACTTACATCTGAGTCATGCGTGCCAGTTTGAACCTGTGATATCAGATATGTGTCTTTCTGTTGTGAAACAGCCATGTTTAAAGAAAAATAATAATAAAAAAAAGCACCACCAATTCTGTGAAAAACATATTGAATGATCAGCTTGTCTTTGCCTGGGGATGTTTTTTTTGTTCGTAAAGATTCCCTTAGATTCAGTCACCACTGAAGCAGTTCAAGGTTGATGGATTAAGGGAACTTGATTTTTAGGAGACATGTTTTTCCTCCCTTTGCCTCTGCCCTCCCCCCAAAGATGGGCAGAAAGGGGCAAAAGCCCTGAGCTGTCCCCCCAAGAACATGTATCTTCGTAGTCGTAGACATGTTTTTAAGTCTTGGCTGCAGAAACAGCAAAGATGGCATATAGGAGGGACACTGGGTTTAAAGCAAGAGGGCTGTGTAAAAAAAAAACAAAAAAAAACAGGGGTTTTGCTCAACAGTAGCAAATCAGTGAGATTTTCAGGACTGCTGAAGAAAATAACTGCTGTAAATGAGGTTAATGTCATTTGCTGTGTCTTGTTGTAACTGTATGAATGGCTGCAGCATACTGTGTAAACTGTCAGAGTCTGGTATGGATTTTGACCACAGGGACTTTCCCCCCAGAGTGATGTGCTTTTTAACTGAAGGGTCCAAGGTGAAGCTGCTGCAGTGTTTGCATTCCCCCTCCCTCTCTCTGTCCACAGTAAGATGACACCCAGCAGTCATTTACTTGGTTTAATTACTCTTAAACAGCGGTTTTCTTTGAGCCTGACAGTGTGAATGTGTCTCTCTTAGCTCCTGGTGTTATAGTTCAAAGAGTGACCCTGTAAACTGGAGACCTTCAGCTGAACGTGTCAGAGGATATCCAGTTAACAACAGCTGTTGAAACAGAAGAAGTCTTCGGGAATGTATCCTAGTTTAGTTATTATTTAATGATGATTTTTTCTTAGTTAGTTTTTTTTTCTTAAAGCCAAAACACAGGTCGATCTCTGCTGTCGTCATATGGGGAAGCAGTCTGATGTTTTGATGGTCAAAGGCGCTCTTTGAAACGATTCACCTTGTCAGGGTCTGCGGCTTGTCTCCTTTTTTCCCTCTCAAAAAAGCAAAACGCTCCCAGTGATACAAAAATGACATTAATCAAGTTTTGTCTCTATGTTGTCAAAATATTTTCCCAAACCAAACAGATTTTCCCTTTTAGAGTTTAAGTGTGCGTCATAAACTATTGAAACATTGCAAGAACTTACAATTGGACTAAGGCAAGAATTTTTTTTTTTTAAATCTTCTGCAGAAAATAATTCAAATTAATTGATTTAATCAATATATTACCCGGCCCTACAAATAACATATGCAGTAAAAATGTGAAACATACATATGCAATGTCTTGTGCTCAGTCACCTCTGTAAATACAGTAATGTCTAATTTTACTGTCGTTTTCAAATGGCTGTGCAAATAGTGTTTAGTGCTGTCTTGAGCATTTTCAGGTAGTGCCACTTACAGAGTAAACTGCCATCATAAAAACATGTCAAAGGGAGGAATGCACTATCCAGTTTGAGCAAGTAACACACTTTTGCAGTTTGTACTCATTGTTTTGAGAAATGCGCCAACCGCTGTGCATATGTCAATAGTGATGTAGACCAAAGTGACTGCAAATTCTTGTAAAGTTGCTGGGAGAGTAAAGTTACAAGTATGAAGAAATGAGTCAGACAGCTTAGCAGTGATGCCTCCTCCTCCAGCGGCCGTGGATGGCAGACTTCCTGTAAGAGGAAGGACAAGGGTTTTTTCTTTTTCCCTCTGAGCTGCTGCTGTGTGGTTTTCAGTCATTAACTACAATCTGTGTTATTACAGAGCTGTTAACAACATTTGGTTGAGAGTACAACGTGTTGTAATGAGCTTCTTCATTACATTGATTAAACAGATGCAGTGAAAGGTTCATGACTGTTAGCTGCTGTAATAGATTTCTGTGTGATGTGTGGGCTTGGTGTTTGTGAGGCCCCTCAGTAGCAGACAGCTGTTTCCACCTGGCTTTAAGTGCACTTAAAGTTGCCACATGTGATAGAATCTCCTCTTACTTTCCTGATCTATGAAATAAAATGTAGATCAGCATGTTGTTGTTATTATGCTCCTAAAAAGACCTGGAAAAACTGCAAACTGAGAGATCACAGCACTGGACGTTGACCCAGCTCAACACAGTCTTCAACTATTGTTTTGAAAATAGCATCAGAGAGCTGAAAGCCTGACTAATGGTTATGACTCACAGTCCCACCGCCGTGGACTGGTTTATGTTTACAGCAGGGGCAATTCTGGGATCCTTCTATTGTACTTATCATTTCACTACACAAACAGACAGATCATTCCAGGCGTATAGCTCCAGAATACTGGTCATGTTTGTAACGTTCTCAGTACACATGTCAGCACTCATGGTGACAGATCCTTCCCCCAGACTCTGGGATTCTTTGCCAATATCCCTGCACTCTGCAAGATCTTAAAAGCCTATGCTTTTAAGTTTCTGTGAAAGACACACTTGTTCAATAACGCGTTCTGTTAATCCTTACATGCACCATTCGCCAGACAGACAGACAGACAGACAGACAGACAGACAGACAGACAGACAGAGACTGTATTGATCCCAGCAGGTATTAAGACACACATGACATTAAACATTTAAAATCAATTAAAAATAGACTTATAAAAGAAATGTACATAACCCATGCAGGGTTACATTATAATCAAAGCAGTGTACAAAAATAACACAATAACATTAAATCCTCAAAAATAATCAACAATACTTAATACAGTGAATGAGTGTGTGTGAGAGAGGTTGTTGTACAGTGTACGACCGTCTATGTCCCTCAAACAGTGTGTGAGCTAAAGCAGCTGTTATTCTGTCACCAAGAAGCACTGACAGCTTTTCTCCAGGAGGGAAAGTTTGGCAAATTGTCTTTTTGCTGCTTGAAAGACCAGTTGGACAAAAATCCTCTTCTCATTAAAACCATATGTTCTAATCCTGCCCACATCTAGAGGGTGCATGGAGACAAATGTTTAACAAATTAGGAGCAATGCTCAACTCTGACTCACACACAGCTTCACCACCTGGAGGGCCCAAACTCTCATCCACTGTGGGACACATTCTGGCCTCTTAGGGCTGAGTATCAATCAAAAAATATTGATTCCTTTGCCAATACTGATACCAGTTCCTGAACGACAGTTTTTTCAATATCAATTTTTATATCAGTTCTAACAAAAAGAAAATTTCATTTCATGTTAGGGTACAAATCTCAAGTTTTATTTTTCATATACATCTAATTTTCTACTCTGAGCAGTTTTATTACATAAAAAATAGAAAATAAAAAGGCAAAACAAATATTTGCCGGTGTAATATAACAGGTGCAAACAAGTGACAGGTCAGTTTATACTGAGTACACTGTAAATGTGTTAATAGCTATAACTGAATTTTCTTCTGTCGATTATTGTTTTTTATGTTAAAATAAAAATCCCTCCCCCCTTATCCGGGCTTTTGACCGGCAAGAGTGACCTTAAAGAGAAACATAAGCGTGATTCATTTGCATGCAGTCGTCTGCTCCAGCTGCAGCTTGGAGGGTCTGCTGTGAGCTGAGGAGTCTGTGTTTGGAGAGAGGAGGGGCTCAGCGCCCACTGCTTATTGAGAGGCAGCGGCTGAAAATCCAAACTTGCTTTCACTCCGTCCCCAAACTACAGAAAAGTCGCTGGATTTCTCGCTTTTTAGAAAAAAAAAGTTGTTAGAGGGGACTGAAAGTCACTAAATATTGCGAAAGAGTTGCTAATTTGACAACACTGTCCTGTAACGTGTAACGTTACACCGAATCACTGGCGGCATTATCAGATCATGATCACATGATCAACTCTTTGGGTACCAAAACTTGGCACCGAAAGACGAGGCGTAATTTGATACTCGGTACTGAAGCCTTCTGGTCGGGTACCGGTTTACAAAAGAACCGGTACTAAGCCCTATGGCCTCTACAGCCTACAGCTACCACTGTTATAACAGTATCAATAAAAAGAAATGTAAACAAGATAATCTCTCTAAGGAGAGAGAGAAAGGACATTTCCTTTCATTTATACTTCCCCTGATGAGTAATGAGCACAGCCCTGTCTTATTCTGGTCAGTCATGTTTGTTTGTATCTTCCTGTTTCTCTTCAGTGTGCAAGCACCTCTCTCTCTCTCTCTCTCTCTCTCTCTCTCTCTCTCTCTCTCTCTCTCTCTCTCTCTCTCTCTCAAAAGTCAAACATACCTACCAAACGGAGGATGTATAACTCTACAAGAAGTTTTAATGGATCCATATTCATTTTAAAGTGCTATAGACATGGAAAGCAATAACAGTGGACATTTATTTCACTATAAACAAAGTCCCTGCACTAAAGATGTGACACCACATTGCTGCTGATTGAATATTTACATACAAGAAGGATTTTCTCATACCAACATAAAGACTCCAAGGGATATGTAAGACCTGGAAGCTCACGTGTGTCTGGGTGGATTTCAGAGGGAGCGTTTAAAGGAGGTGCTGTGAGGTTGCAGGGAGCAGGGGTCTCCCCAAAAGAAAAGCAGGCATGGGAGGAGGTAGTGAGGAGAGGAGAGTTTTTCCATCCCAGAATATCAGTATATGACCACGGTCATGATGTCAGGAGGGGGGAAACAATATTTCACTGTCTGCCAGTCCTAACTAGCATTTATCTAAAGGGAGCAGGTGTGTGTGTGTGTGTGTGTGTGTGTGTGTGTGTGTGTGTGTGTGTGTGTGTGTGTGTGTGTGTGTGTGCATCTGTTAGCCAGCCATAGCCTACTTGAGAAACTTGACATGAGAAACGTCACTTTATAACACCAGATTACACTGATTCATGAAGCGTGTGAGTCATAAACATTGAGAGCAGGGTGACAGTGAAGAAACATGACTTTGGCTCATCAGATCCAACATGTGTGACTAATGTCTGTGAATATAAAGACAGTGGAAGGTGAAGTTACACAATGAAAACATGTGGAGTGTGTATCACACACACCTCTTTCTCTCTTCTTCTCTTTCAGTCTTAGCCCCAGTCTTGGTCTGTCTGTCTGCTGGATGCGGAACCAAGGGAACCGAAAAACGGACGGCTTTTGTTGGAGAAAATCTGAGTCTGCCGACTGGATCCTCTGAGCTACATGGCAACTTCTTTGTGATCTGGTTCAAGAAGAATGATACAGAAAATCGAAGCATTGTCATCTTTGAACCCGGGAATCTGACGTATTCTGGATCAAACCTCAGGGTGGACAACAGAACCGGCGCTCTGACCCTCGGGCCCCTCAGCATTAACGATAGTAGTGTTTATGTGGGAGAGATCACCAATGGAAACAACGGGGTGTGCAGATTCACATATGAAGTCACTGTTTCTGGTGAGTGTTCAAAGAAGATCAAATGTGTGAGGGCCTTATAAGTGATCTCCAAATAGTCTCTCTTTTGTATATTTACCTGTCCATAATCTACTATTTAAAATGAGATCACTGGCAGCGCTGAACTGTTTTTTTCTGAATGCTATGTCTCAGTGTCCATGGTTGGGTCATACTTTCCCAGGAGAACATGAATCAGTTTACAGCACATAGATCAAAAATCCCTTTGATGGCACTGCACTGACTGGCAAAGTTTAGCAGTGAGAGGCAAGATCTGTCCTTTTTCTCTCAATCAATCAATCAGTCTTTATTTATATAGCGCCAATTCATAACAAACGTTATCTCAAGACACTTTCCAAGCGTTAACAGGTCTAGACCTGTAAATGATAATAAAATTTTATTAACAGAAACCAGGGCTTTGAACCGGTTCGCGGAACGAAAACGAAAACCGGAAACTTTTGCCATTTTGCTAGGAACGGAAACGAAACCAGAAACTTTTGAATTTTTAATGTTCCGGAGCAGAACCGGAACGTTAAAATGATAGAAACCGGTTAAAACCGGTTCTTTTTTCGTTCTTGAATTGTCTGTCATGTTGGTCATGTAGCCTAAACTCATTCACCTCCTGTCATTCTCTCATGCCCTGCAGAGTGAAGCAGCGCGTCAGTGCCTCACTCTGCAGCGCACAGCCAGCCGTGAGTCCAAGAAGACGTCAACATCTGAACGTCTTCAGTCAAATAATCTGCATTAAAAACTTCTGGATATTTAGAACAAATTTACTTATCCTAAACCTAAAAAAGCTGCTGCGCTAAAGATCAGTTCTTATTGGGTGCTCTGAGGCAGCGCGTCAGTGCCAACCTGCTGCACAGAGAGATAGATAGATAGATAGATAGATAGATAGATAGATAGATAGATAGATAGATAGATAGATAGATAGATAGATAGATAGATAGATAGATAGATAGATAGAGAGAGAGAGAGAGAGAGAGAGAGAGAGCAGGTCATGTTTTTGTGTTGTACGTCGCTTTGGAGAAAAAAGTCTGCTAAATGAAATTGTTGAATTGTAGAATTGTAGACTCCATGTTTTTAGACCTCTTGGGTTATGGAGCTGTTATCTGACATGAGCTGACATGGAACGATATTAACCGGTTCAGGAACGAAATTTTTTTGTTCTAACCGGTTCGAGAACGTTAATTTTGGGGTGGAACCCAAAACCGAAAACGTTATAATAACGTTTCTGTTCGGAACGAACCGATTAGGAAAAAATTCTGGTTCAAAGCCCTGACAGAAACCCAACATCAAGACAAGATAAGAAGTCTGATCTCATCTTAACCCACCATGAGTACAGCACTTTGCAATATTTAGCAAGTTACAATGGCAAGGAAAACTTCCCTTTAACAGGCAGAAACCTCGGACAGAACCAGACTCATGTTAGATAGACATCTGCCTCGACTGTGTTGGGATTAGAGAGAGAGAGAGAAGGGGGGAGGGGCAGAGAGACAAAGACACAGGGAGACATAAACACAGAGTCCATATTTCTGTGTTGTAGTGATGATCACGGAGAAACTGTAACTGTAAGAAGCCGTAGCAGCTGGAGTCTGGCAGCAACAACCCGAAGGAACCTAACAGACAAACTCAGAGACTCCCAGAGAGATCTATGGTTAATAACTTTAATGCAACATTAAGATTAGAAGTTAGACTGACAGATAGAGGAGAGAGGGAAACAGGAGCCTTGTGTGTCAGTTCCCCCCCAACAGTCTAAACTTATAGCAGCATAACTAAGAGCTGGTTCAGACCTGATCCAGCTCAAAACTATAAGCTTTATCAAAAAGGAAAGTTTTAAGTCTACTCCTAAAAGTAGAGAGGGTGTCTGCTCCCCGAACTTCAGCCGGTAGATGATTCCAGAGAAGAGGAGCCTGATAACTAAAGGCTCGACCTCCCAGACTACTTTTAGAGACCCTGGGTACAACGAGCAGGTCTGCATGCTGGCGACGCAGCGATCTAAATGGATAATACGGCACGATAAGCTCTTTAAGATAGGATGGCTTGATACCATTAAGAGCTTTGAAAGTCAGAAGAATAATTTTATATTCTATTCTAAACTTTATGGGTAGCCAGTGCAGAGACGCTAACACTGGGGAAATATGCTCCCTCCTCCTGGTCCCAGTCAGAACCCGGGCTGCAGCATTCTGAACGAGCTGAAGAGTCCTAATAGACTTGTTAGGACAACCAGATAGAAGAGAGTTACAGTAATCTAACCTGGAGGAAACGAAAGCATGGACCAGCTTCTCTGCATCACTCTGAGACAAAATGTGTCTGATTTTTCTAATACTACGAAGATGAAAGAAAGCCATCCTGGAGACCTGTTGGATGTGAGAGTTGAAGGACAAGTCCTGATCCAAAAGAACTCCTAGGTTCCTAACAGTGGAGCCAGGTGCCAGGCTGATGCCATCTAAGGGAGTTATCTTGTTAGAAAAAGCCTCTCTGAGGTGTTTAGGTCCAATAACAATGACTTCAGTCTTCTCTGACGATTTTCTCTGTGTAAAAAGGTTTCTGGGATTTATTTTAATATAATGTTGGACACTGGAACTGGACTCCAGAAAAAGAGAGGGGACAGAGGAGCAGAAGAAAGCTAAACAGGAGAGTGGTGGAGCTGGGCTAAAATACGAGTTAAGCTGTTCGGGATAATGTTCATTCTCGTTTTCTGCTTTCAAGGCTTAGAGCGCGGTCACACTGGCCAAACGTTCCATGCTGAACTCGAGCACGATTGCCCCCCTGCAGCGCCGCTCCTCAGCTGGCCAGTACGGCCCCAGGTCACACACCTTACTCCAACATGAACCAGACTTTAGGCACATGCACGGCCTGCCTGCGTCACCACAAAACATCTGTTTACATGGAGCGCAGTCTCACCAGAGACAGCGCAATGAGAAACAGAGAACAGGATTAAAACTTTAGAAATTTTTTGGCTCATGTTAAGGTGTTTTGGTCCGACGCAGCTCTTTAACACCAGCGTTACTGCTCAGAATAACTGTCGACAGAGCGGGTGTGGTGATTGTGTCCGCGTGCTCGTGCTTGAAGTGTACTATACTGAAGCATGGAACGCTTGTGGTCACACTGGCCAAACAAACTGGACTCTATGGATGAACCGTGCTTGGGCATGGAACGTTTGGCCGGTGAGACCGGGCCCTTATAAACAGCATAATTTAAACCTGGACAGAGGTGTAACAATGTGTACTACAGGCTGTGTATAACAGACACAGAGATAGGGCATGGTACCAAACTTTGGTTCCTTTATAGTTCCTTTATATTTATACCGATGTAAATGCTTCAGTAGTACTGAGTATACAATGGTAAATGGCCCAGTACTTATATAGCGCTTTTCTAGTCTTTCTGACCACTCAAAGCGCTTTACACCGCTAGTCTCATTCACCCATCCACACCGCATTCACACACTGATGGGAGGAGGAAGTTCTATGCTAGAAACCATCAGTTCACCTAACCCCATTCCTACCCATTCACATTCCACTGAACAACAGTGGGAGCAATTTGGGGTTCAGTGCTCAAGGACACTTCGACATGTGACTGCAGGAGCTGGGAATCGAACCCTCGATCGTCCGAGGTCATCCCTGAGTATAAAAATATATCACATGACCAAGATTTGATAATGCTGGCCCATGATTGGCTGTAACAGAACACGTTGTTGCAGCATGCAGGACAGTGTTGTTACCTTAGCAATTCTGTCACTATATTTAGTGACTTTTCAGACCCTTTTAACGACTTTTCTGGAGTTAAGGGACGGAGTGAAGGCATGTATTGATCTTTAACTCCTGCTGATTTTCAACAAGCAGCGGGGGCTGAGCCCCTCCCCTCTCCAAAACACTCACAGGCAGACCCCTTAAGCTCGCAGCACTCCCTCCAAGCTACAGCCAGAGACGACTGCGTGCAAATGAATCGTAGTAATTTTTGTCACTTTTGCCAGTCAAAAGCCCAGGAACACTATGGCTGGCTGCTGTTTCTGATGAGTTACAGACACAATAGATAATTTCATTCAATCATTCATTTACTCATCTTGTATACAGCTTATCCTGTTCAGGGTCGAGGGTGGCTGGAGCCTATCCCAACTGACTTAGAGTGAGAGGCAGGGTACACTCTGGACTGGTCGCCAGTCAATGGATTATTGACTCAACTAAAAAAAAAATGCTTTCAACATTTAGATTCCTCATGACTGGTGAATAGTTAGATCTGAAGGAGTGCAGCACATCCACTCTTTGAGGAAGGGGAAAGTCATAGCTTTCATTTTAGTTTGTTCAGCAACAATCAACAGGAACACCAGTGAAAGTTCCCGTGAGACGTCTCCGTGAGATGACCTGCTGACTCATCTGTGGGTAGTTTGAAGGCAAATGAGCAGCTGTTTCTCCTGTGTTTAAAAAAGTCTTGCCTACATATGACCATAGAATTCAGGCATATAGATCTGTCATCTCACCATGGCTTCAACAAGTTTTTTTTAACAGTCTTTGGCATTCTGGCTGCATGCCAAAAAAGGCTGGGATGTGACCTGAAAACGTCTCAATGTTACTAAAAGAAGTGAGGACATCAAAACACTGCAGCCTGAACCCAGCTCCTGAGCAGGAAATAGGGACAGGAAACGTTTTCTAAACTTTCAAACTCGTGCCAACTTCATGTTCTGATTGTTTAATTCCTGCTCACACTTAACGTCTCCTTTTGTCTTTTTAAAGAGCCAGTTACCAAATCACCAGCTGTAGGAATACAATCAAACATCACCGCTCAGCCCAGGAACCACACAGCTGTTGCTGTATCAGTGTGTCTCGTTGCTGTGGTTGGTGTGGTTGTGACGGCTTGTGTGCTGCTGGACAAGAGGAGGAATGGTCTGTATTAAATGGTTAAAATCTCTACTCCGACCAAACATGTCATCCCGGGGTCTGGCTGTTCAAAGGTTCAAACTGGACAATAGTGATACAGATTTGTGTTTTTTGTGTGTGTGTCTTCAGATCCAGGATCAGGAATCGTGTAGAGAGTGGAAAAACCCTCAGTGCTCACTGACTGATCTTTAAACTGACAAAAGTAAGTAAGGATGAACAGAAGTCACTGAGCTGGTCAGTATCATAGAAAACAGAGGAGAGATTCATCTCAGATAATTAGAAAGAAAACAGACGAGCATGTTGATGATAAATGAAATAAAAACCGTCTCCAAGCAGCTTCATGTTGCTGTGACCACTGCTTCACATATTATTCAGAAATGTAAGATCCACAGGACAGTTTTTCAGGAGTTAAGGTCCCTGGATGAGGCCATGAGAGGACAATTGATGACAAACTGAAAGGACAGAAAACATGAATGATAACAAAGAGCTGAGGACAACACTGCCAAATTATTAGAGGTGAACTTCAAGGTCAAAGGTCATCAGTGTCAGATTGCACCATCATTCGCTTTTTTTAACCAAAGTGGACTTCATGGAACCACATCATGAAAAAAACGAGACTAAATTTGCCAAAATTTTGCATATTGACAAGTCACAAAGCTTCTGGGAGGATTTTTTTGGACAGATGAGAGAAAACTGGAGCTTTTTGGAAACTCAGATCAGCTTAAAGTTCACTGATGGAAAACTGAAGCATTCGAATTAAAGAACACTGTAGCTGCTGTGGAACATGGAGGAGTTTCTGGTTATGTTCTGGGGCCACTTTGATGCATCTGGAACTGGGTGTCTTGAATCTGAGCGAAATGTGCTGCCCAGTGTCAGAAAGCTCGGTCTCAGCTAAAGGTCATGGGTCCTCTAACAGGATGATGACAGAAAACACATTAAAATCAAACAAATAAAAAAAAAAAAAAAAAAAAAACGAATAAACAAACATAAACAAACAAACACACAAACAAGGAGTGGTCCAAAATACCTTCCGACAGGTGCAGAAGCCTTGTTAAAAATTACTGAAATTGTTGACTGCAGTGATTGTCTCAAAGGGTTGAACAACAAAAATATTTGGTTCAGGGTCATTTTTCTCCAGGTCAGTTTTCTTTCTTTCTTTCTTTCTTTCTTTCTTTCTTTCTTTCTTTCTTCATTTATTTATTTATTTATTTATTTATTTATTTATTTATTTATTTATTTATTTATTTCATTTGTCAGCTTCAATTTCTTCCAGTGACCACTCTGGGTTTTTCACTCTTTGACTGAAGGATACCAATAGTTTTGTCTCTATTCTGGGATCAAGATAATCCAGTTTTTGATCAGCGTCTCCAGTCCTACTTAGAACTTCTGCACACACCCTGGAGAGTTATCCAGATAGTAATGATTAGGGTTGGAAAACCTGAAATAAAGGCAATTTTATTAACCTTTCTGTTTATTTAAGATGTAAACCAATCAAAGTTTTGACCAATCGGGTTTTGAAGCAGATTGTTTGGAGTGGCATAATTGGAAATGGGGCGGGCTTTGAGTCTCCACATTAACAGCTATAGGACACCCATCAGTCACGTGAGCTGAACTGTGCCTCTGATTGGGCACCCCCCCCCCCCCCCCCCCCCATGAAATTTGCTATTCAGATGGGGGAGGGTTTTATTGTACCAGGCTGTGAACATGTTTATTGCTGGTGTGAAGACAGTTTTTTTTTTTAGCTTCTTGTGTGTGACTTCTGATTCTCCCAGAGCCAGCCTCAAGTGAACACTCAACGAACTGCAGATTTTAGCACTTCCACATTGTCTCATACTTTCAGACCGGAGGTCGCCGCTTGGTTTAATTTAACCAGAATACCTTTGAACAGCTTGGCCTTGGATGCTGTGTCTGCTGTATCATCTCTCTTTCCTTTTATTTTCTTTACTTGAAAACTTTTGTCTGATTTGTACAACCTGTACCCAGAGAGCTTCTCCTGGTGAAGTGATGTTTTCTTGTTTATCTTTCGTCCCAGGGAAAAGTCAGGCTGGAGCGATCTGATGGGACAAGACGTTTCACTTTCAAATGGACCAAAACAAGAGAGGATATCCAGGATGAGTTTCACAATTAATCTGCTGAAAAACTTCAGGAGAGAGCTGTGCTTCCAAAGGACGGTGCCTCAAAGAAAACCAGTGACGTGCCTCAAAAAAAAAAAAAGAAAAAAAAAGAAAAGGAGATCGAAGTGCCTGGAGGACGAAACAGTTTCTAAAGTTTTAATGATGAAGTGACTGATGTAGGTTTTTGTTTTTAAAAATAGTTGTCAAACTACTGGATGGATTGGACTTTATTTCAGTGTGACTTTGCGGCACTGATTTGCACTGACTTTGTAAAAACGTAACATCTTGGCTGCAGCTGAGTGAAAAAATGTCAGCACCCAGGCAACAGGAAACCTGTTCAACCTAAACAGCCGGTTACAGGTCAGTTGTATGGCAGAATTAAACAGGTATCTGGTATCCTCTTTGCAGACAGCTTCAGAGTGCCAGCCTGTCAAACGAGCTGTAAACATGTTTATTAATGTTGTAAACATGATTGTTTCATCTAAACCTGCACAATGACTAATAATACCAGGCCCCCAGCCCCACCCCTCCTTTCTCGCGGATTACCTTCCATTACTTAAGAGATCTTAGTCATCATGTTGCAGCAGGAGTGGCAGCAGACTATAATAATGATCAGTCTCCAGCCTGAATGTCTTTCATTCTCATCAGTTTCTCCTTTTTTGGTACTGAAACGATCCAAGTCACCGTTAGGAAATTTAAACCAACGAGAACAAGAGACAACCAACTAAAAAAATATTACTCTAATCCTTTCCTCACAGGAACCCCTGACACTTTCCTGATCATTTAAGGATATTTAGACAGTAAATCAGGAACTTCCCCCTTTCACAGTGGGAAATACTCTGTGTCAGAAACACTCACAAAACCACACATTATACAACATGGATGTAGTTTCAGTGATCTAGGAACTAGATATGCTTAGATCAGAGTCAGAATCCCCTTCATTCAGCAAATATTTTAAAAAGAAAACAAGGAATTTGACTCTACTTTAAACAGTGCTTCCTCTGTACAAACAAATAAACACTAAAAATAACAACGAAGAGGGAGTTTAAATAAATAAGAATAACTTTGTAAAAAAGTATATGTAAACATTTAAGTTAAGTAGTGCAATGAATAAAGGGACATCAAGAGAAGTGTGCAATGGTGAAAAACAAAAACAGACAAACGGGTTGTAGTTGTACATGAGGTTTGTGAATTATATATTTATGGCAGGTTTAATCGTTTATCAGTGTGACGGCCTGTGGGAAGAAACGGTTCCTGTGACTTGTGTACAATTCCATTAAATATATAGGATGGATAAAAAGAGCACAGTTTTTAATGTGAACATAAAGACATTCCTTATAATCATGTCTATTTTGAAACATCCCTCTTGGAGCAAGTGAAACAATAATGTAATCATCCGTGTGCCTGCCACAGTACTTAAAATTATTTCCCTGGACAAAAACTGCATCTGTCTTCATTTGATACCAGCACACACAGGCAGCAGATGCCCTGTTACTACATTCTTCACATGTACAGAAAAAAACGTGTCTGACAGTTTCATCCTCTCCATATGTTACGTCTACTACAGTGTAATTGCTGGTATTTGTTCTTTGCTGTTATGCTTATCTAAGCTGTGAGTGTAATGAAATGTGAAGAATTTGTATAAAGTGTGTTAATGTGTTTGTTAGCTTGTTGCAGTTTGATCCACATCAGTTGAAGGTGGTAACAACCAAACTGGTGAATAAACCAAAGAAGTGATTAAGATTCCACAGTCTGTCCTTTTTGGGTGAGGGTATGTTTGTATATCTGTATTACTGATGTGACAAACACAACTTTTTTTTCCAACTTAAACCAAAACAAATAAAATTGAGGTGTCCCCTTGTGTTTTACTTTAAACAGGGTAAAGGTGATGACTCTCACCTGGTTTCTGCCTGTATCTGTTATAACAAAGAGATGATCAAAGGTTTATTCCGTAAAGACAACAGGTTGAATCAGGGCTTCAACCTCTTCCTTAGTCTTTGTACTTCTAAAACAAAAGAGAGAGAACAACGGATCTAAAAGTGTAACAATCTTTGACTGATGCTAATGTCTTTTTCAAGAGAGGAAATTAAAGGAACATTAACTCAGTGGCCTCAAGTGCTGGATAAACAGACTGACAGGCATATGTTTTGTTTTTATTTACTCTAGCTTTCTATAGGGATTAAGTTGTCTCCTTAAGATCAGAAAAACTTGCATATTATTCTGCAAAGTGGAGTCATACAAAGACCAAAACAGAGAAAGAGGATTTCACTTTTCTTATTAGTGATCAGCCTTTGTTTTCTACAGCACCAAAAAAATGATCAAAACATCGGGACGAATAAAGTTGGTTGTCTTAAGATGATAAAATCCATTCACCTGTTATAGGTGGAAAAAAGGCTTTGTTATCACGCAGCTCTACAGTTAGCTTCAATTTATGTTTTTGTCATTCATTCATTCATTCATTCATTCATTCATTCATTACAGTTGTGACACATGATGTTGACAGACTGGTTTGGTTTCACAAACACACTGGAAGTGACATACAGAATATGTACAGAGTCAGCAGTGGGAAAACCCTGAATACACATGCTGATAAATTGCCTGGTACACGTGCAGCGTCACAGCGCTGCCGTGGAGACCTCCCCTATGCCCTTGATTAGCGGACAGAGATCACACCACTTGATGAACAAGAATATCTGTGGGTCTGTCCTTTTAACGCTTTCTTCGTTCCTCGGTCAGGAATGTTAGCTGCGTGTGGGAGGGAAAGAGGTGGAGGGCTTAAAGGACTGCCGTCAAGCCAGCCGCACTTTCGACGTTCGTTGTCAAATGAGCCGCACTTAAATTCTGAGTGCGCAACAATTAACAGCATTGCGGTAGATGTGGCACGCTGTTTGTACTTCCGCTTTTCAAAATAAAGGGATCCAAATTAACATCGTTCGTATGCCTTCTTTACTGCAACAACTTGGAGACAGAGACTCGACAGGCTATGCTAAATATAGCTCGAATTCAGATATCACACATAGGCTATGTTTTCTGAGATTTTATGTGATGCAAAAGACTTTTGATAAATAATTCCTGGCTATGGCTGGATTGTTTGATTTCTACTCATCCAACACTACACCTCTGATTGATATCAAGCATTTTTACTGTACAAATATGGAGAAATTAAACAGCAAAGTCTCATATTTATACCAGGATATTGCATATTTCACCACTTTTGACTGACTGTAAATACACTTTGGTCAATAATTCCTGGCTATGGGTGATATATTTGACTTCTACTCATCCAACACTATACCTCTGATTGATATCAAGCGTTTTTACTGTACCAATGTCGATAAATTAAACATCAAAGTCTCATATTTATACCAGGATATTGCATATATCACCCGTTTTGAATGACTGTAAATACACATTGATCAATAATTCCTGGCTATAGATGGTATATTTGATTTCAACTCATCCAACACTACACATTCGATTAATATCAAGCATTTTTACTGTAGAAATCTGGAGAAATTAAACCGCATAGTCTTATATTTATATCACGATATTGCATATTTCCCCATTTTTGACTGACTGTAAATACATTTTGAGCAATAATTCCTGGCTATGGGTGGTACGTTTCACTTGTACTCATCCAACACTACACCTCTGATTGATATCAAGCATTTTTACTGTACAAATATGGAGAAATTAAACAGCAAAGTCTCATATTTATACCAGGATATTGCAAATTTCACCACTTTTGACTTACTATAAATAAACTTTGATCAATAATTCCTGGCTAAAGATGGTATTTATGATTTCATCTCATCCAACACTACACCTCTGATTAATATCAACCATTTTTACTGTACGAATAAGGAGAAATTAAACTGCAAAGTCTTATATTTTATACCAGGATAATGCATATTTCTCCAATTTTGACTGACTGTAAATACACTTTGATCAATAATTCCTGGCTATGGGTGGTATTTTTGACTTCTACTCATCCAACACTATAACTCTGATTAATATCAAGCATTTTTACTGTACCAATCTGGAGAAATTGAACTGCAAAATCTCTTATTTAAAGCAAGAGAATGCATATTTCACCATTTTTGACTGACTGTAAATACACTTTGATCAATAATTCCTGGCTATGGGTGGTACATTTCACTTCTACTCATCCAACACTACACCTCTGATTAATATCAAGCATTTTTACTGTACCAATACGGAGAAATTAAACATCTAAATCTCTTATTTTAAGAGATAGAATGCATATTTAACCATTTTTGACTGACTGTAAATACACTTTGGTCAATAATTCCTGGCTATGGGTGATAAGTTTGACTTCTACTCATCCAACACTACACCCCTGATTGATATCAAGCATTTTTACTGTACCAATGTGGAGAAATTAAACTGCAAAGTCTTATATTTATACCAGGATGTTGCATATCTCATCACATTTGACTTACTGTAAATACACTTAGATCAATAATTCCTGGCTATAGATGGTATCTTTGACTTCTACTCACCCAACACTACACATTTCTTTAATATCAACTATTTTTACTGTACCAATGTGGAGAAATTAAACAGCAAAATCTCATATTTATAGCGAGGTAATTGCATATTTCACCGTTTTTGACTTGCTGTAAATACACTTTGGTCAATAATACCTGGCTATAGATGGTTTGTTTGACGTCTTCTCATCCAACACTACACCTCTAATTGATATCAAGCATATTTACTGTACCAATAACGAGAAATTAAACTGCAAAATCTCATATGTATAGTGAGGGACTGCATATTTCACCATTTTTGACTTACTGTAAATATACTTTGATCAATAATTCCTGGCTATGAGTGATATATTTGTTTTCTTCCCATCCTACTCTACACCTCTGATTGATATCAAGCATTTTTACTGTACTAATGTGGAGAAATTAAGCGGCTAAATCTCATTTTTGTACCCGGAAGTTGCAAATTTCACCATTTTTGACTTACTGTTATTTCACTTTGATCAATAATTCCTACCTAAGGTTGGTATATTTGATTTCTACTCATTTAACAATACACCCATAGTTGAATTTTAACAACATATTCCCATATTTATTCCTTTAAATGGCATAACTTACCATATTTCAATTACTTTAACATCATTTTTTTAATTGCTGTAAATGTCATGCCTTAGGTTGAAAAATTATCATTCTGCATAAAGAAAGACGCAGTAATTATGAGATTTTGCACACATCTTTAATGACATGATTTTTAAAATAATTATACACTATACACTATACACTATATACTATACACTATACACTAAACACAAAATCCTACACAGTCAAATCAAATATTTACCTTTCACACAATAAGCAATTCCAGCGCCCTTTTTGTTTTTCTCTGTAGCTCAGCTGGGTCCATACCAATGCACTGTACATGGAACCACCGGCAACAGCTGTCAAACTGAATCTGTCAGACGATAAAATAATCACTCTTAAGTGCAAAACACTATTGTATCTTTCGTCTCTTTGTCATATTTGTCTCTCAAGTACTTGCTGAGAGGACACACAAGGTAAACACACACTGTAGGTCAAAATTTAGCATCATGAAAAGCATCCAATATGTGTGTAATGTGTGTGGGCATGGTTTTAGCTCCTGACCCTGTCCCTTACACACTTCTTTTTGGCCCCTAACCCTCCCCGTAATGTCATCAGTCCACAGTTTTTATTCTTTTCCACTTGTTGCTAGTTGTTACACCCTCATTACTTTATCCAAACCTTGCCCATTAATTTTTTGCATATTTCAATTTATTCTTTATATTTCTTATTTCCTCCTGCTCTGCTACCATTTTTGCAAACACATTTGTCTGTCAGATCCAAAGACTGTACTTTTCTGTCTGCCTGCTTCAGTGGTCTGCATTTGGTTTTCCCATGCCAACGCACGGCCTTTCATTTTCTTCAACTCCATACCATCCAGCTCGATGCTGCCATTTCCCATCCAAATTTGCACCGCCCTTACCCTCCTCCTTTGTCCTCAGAGTTTCATCCTTGTAATTTTCTCCTTATCTTTACCTTTTAGAAATACTACTTTTCAGACTCTGGAACAGATTTGGCCCCGCATTTTGTTTCCTTTGAGCTCTCCTCTTAACAAAAGAACTTCATATATAATCTAGACATAATTATGATTCAAAATATATGCATTATTAAGTCAGACAGTACAAAAGAGTAATGTGAACACTTGGTTAATGCCTTTTAGTAAAGTCTTTTTTTCTGTTTTCCCAATTTACTTTCATGTCTTTCTAAATTGATAGAATGCCAAAAAGAATGATAATAAATAATTAAATAATTCTTACCCAGTCAGTGATTGAAGGCCCTGGAGCAGGTGGTTTGGTCGCTGAACAAATTGCACAGTTGGTTTCTGTGTTAAACACTAATACAGGAATGTAAATTTTAGATCTTAAACACTGCATAAACATAATAAAGTTATCGTAAAAATGCTTTCATACAACTGAGGCTTTCAATATTTGTTGAGCAAACTCGCTGCGCTGCGCTGCCATGTCTTTTTTTTTTTTAGCTGAAAAGGTCATTATCGGAGGCTGTGGGAAGGCCTGAATGACTGCCTTTGCCATCTAGATAATGACACAATATGCAATGTATTTATAATGGCAAAATCGTTAAATGTGAATCTAGACATCATCGCTGTCCTCCAAATAGGTGTAGTGTTGGATGAGTAGAAATCAAATATACCAACCTTAGGTAGGAATTATTGATCAAAGTGAAATAACAGTAAGTCAAAAATGGTGAAATTTGCAACTTCCGGGTACAAAAATGAGATTTAGCCGCTTAATTTCTCCACATTAGTACAGTAAAAATGCTTGATATCAATCAGAGGTGTAGAGTAGGATGGGAAGAAAACAAATATATCACTCATAGCCAGGAATTATTGATCAAAGTATATTTACAGTAAGTCAAAAATGGTGAAATATGCAGTCCCTCACTATACATATGAGATTTTGCAGTTTAATTTCTCGTTATTGGTACAGTAAATATGCTTGATATCAATTAGAGGTGTAGTGTTGGATGAGAAGACGTCAAACAAACCATCTATAGCCAGGTATTATTGACCAAAGTGTATTTACAGCAAGTCAAAAACGGTGAAATATGCAATTACCTCGCTATAAATATGAGATTTTGCTGTTTAATTTCTCCACATTGGTACAGTAAAAATAGTTGATATTAAAGAAATGTGTAGTGTTGGATGAGTAGAAGTCAAAGATACCATCTATAGCCAGGAATTATTGATCTAAGTGTATTTACAGTAAGTCAAATGTGATGAGATATGCAACATCCTGGTATAAATATAAGACTTTGCAGTTTAATTTCTCCACATTGGTACAGTAAAAATGCTTGATATCAATCAGGGGTGTAGTGTTGGATGAGTAGAAGTCAAACTTATCACCCATAGCCAGGAATTATTGACCAAAGTGTATTTACAGTCAGTCAAAAATGGTTAAATATGCATTCTATCTCTTAAAATTAGAGATTTAGATGATTAATTTCTCCGTATTGGTACAGTAAAAATGCTTGATATTAATCAGAGGTGTGGTGTTGGATGAGTAGAAATCAAATATACCACCCATAGCCAGAAATTATTGACCAAAGTGTATTTACAGTCAGTCAAAAGTGGTGAAATATGCGTTCTCCTGGTATAAAATATGAGATTTTGTTGTTTAATTTCTCCAGATTGGTACAGTAAAAATGCTTGATATCAATCAGAGGTGTAGTGTTGGATGAGTAGAAATCAAATATACCACCCATAGCCAGGAATTATTGACCAAAATGTATTTACAGTAAGTCAAAAGTGGTGAAACATGCATTCTCCTGGTATAATATATTCGACTTTGCAGTTTAATTTCTCCTTATTTGTACAGTAAAACTGGTTGATATCAATCAGAGGTGTAGTGTTGGATGAGTAGAAGTGAAACATACCACCCATAGCCAGGAATTATTGACCAAAATGTATTTACAGTCAATCAAAAGTGGTGAAACATGCGTTCTCCTGGTATAAAATCTGAGACTTTGCAGTTCAATTTCTCCAGATTGGTACAGAAAAAATGCTTGATATCAATTAGAGGTGTAGTGTTGGATGAGTGGAAATCAAATATACCACCCATAGCCAGAAATTATTGATCAAAGTGTATTTACAGTAAGTCAAAAGTGATGAAATATGCGTTCTCCTTGTATAAAATATAAGACTTTGCAGTTCAATTTCTTCATATTTGTACGGTAAAAACGGTTGATATTAATCAAATGTGTAGTGTTGGATGAGTAGAAATCAAATATACCACCCATAGCCAAGAATTATTGCTCAAAGTGTATTTACAGTCAGTCTAAAGTGGTGAAACATGCATTCTCCTGGTATAATATATAAGACTTTGCAGTTTAATTTCTCCTTATTTGTACAGTAAAAATGGTTGATATCAATCAGAGGTGTAGTGTTGGATGAGTAGAAGTGAAACATACCACCCATAGCCAGGAATTATTGACCAAAGTATATTTACAGTAAGTCAAAAATGGTGAAATATGCAGTCCCTCACTATACATATGAGATTTTGCAGTTTAATTTCTCGTTATTGGTACAGTAAATATGCTTGATATCAATTAGAGGTGTAGTGTTGGATGAGAAGACGTCAAACAAACCATCTATAGCCAGGTATTATTGACCAAAGTGTATTTACAGTAAGTCAAAAGTGGTGAAACATGCATTCTCCTGGTATAATATATTCGACTTTGCAGTTTAATTTCTCCTTATTTGTACAGTAAAAATGGTTGATATCAATCAGAGGTGTAGTGTTGGAGGAGTAGAAGTGAAACATACCACCCATAGCCAGAAATTATTGACCAAAATGTATTTACAGTCAATCAAAAGTGGTGAAACATGCGTTCTCCTGGTATAAAATCTGAGACTTTGCAGTTCAATTTCTCCAGATTGGTACAGTAAAAATGCTTGATATCAATCAGAGGTGTAGTGTTGGATGAGTGGAAGTGAAACGTACCACCCATAGCCAGGAATTATTGATCAAAGTGTATTTACAGTAAGTCAAAAGTGATGAAATATGCAATATCCTGGTATAAAATATAAGACTTTGCAGTTCAATTTCTCCATATTTGTACGGTAAAAACGGTTGATATTAATCAAATGTGTAGTGTTGGATGAGTAGAAATCAAATATACCACCCATAGCCAAGAATTATTGCTCAAAATGTATTTACAGTCAATCAAAAGTGGTGAAACATGCGTTCTCCTGGTATAAAATCTGAGACTTTGCAGTTCAATTTCTCCAGATTGGTACAGAAAAAATGCTTGATATCAATCAGAGGTGTAGTGTTGGATGAGTGGAAATCAAATATACCACCCATAGCCAGAAATTATTGATCAAAGTGTATTTACAGTAAGTCAAAGTGATGAAATATGCGTTCTCCTGGTATAAAATATAAGACTTTGCAGTTCAATTTCTTCATATTTGTACAGTAAAAACGGTTGATATTAATCAAATGTGTTGTGTTGGATGAGTAGAAATCAAATATACCACCCATAGCCAAGAATTATTGCTCAAAGTGTATTTACAGTCAGTCTAAAGTGGTGAAACATGCATTCTCCTGGTATAATATATAAGACTTTGCAGTTTAATTTCTCCTTATTTGTACAGTAAAAATGGTTGATATCAATCAGAGGTGTAGTGTTGGATGAGTAGAAGTGAAACATACCACCCATAGCCAGGAATTATTGACCAAAATGTATTTACAGTCAATCAAAAGTGATGAAATATGCGTTCTCCTGGTATAAAATATGAGATTTTGTTGTTTAATTTCTCCAGATTGGTACAGTAAAAATGCTTGATATCAATCAGAGGTGTAGTGTGGGATGAGTAGAAATCAAATATACCACCCATAGCCAGGAATTATTGCTCAAAATGTATTTACAGTAAGTCAAAAGTGGTGAAACATGCATTCTCCTGGTATAATATATTCGACTTTGCAGTTTAATTTCTCCTTATTTGTACAGTAAAAATGGTTGATATCAATCAGAGGTGTAGTGTTGGAGGAGTAGAAGTGAAACATACCACCCATAGCCAGAAATTATTGACCAAAATGTATTTACAGTCAATCAAAAGTGGTGAAACATGCGTTCTCCTGGTATAAAATCTGAGACTTTGCAGTTCAATTTCTCCAGATTGGTACAGTAAAAATGCTTGATATCAATCAGAGGTGTAGTGTTGGATGAGTGGAAGTGAAACGTACCACCCATAGCCAGGAATTATTGATCAAAGTGTATTTACAGTAAGTCAAAAGTGATGAAATATGCAATATCCTGGTATAAAATATAAGACTTTGCAGTTCAATTTCTCCATATTTGTACGGTAAAAACGGTTGATATTAATCAAATGTGTAGTGTTGGATGAGTAGAAATCAAATATACCACCCATAGCCAAGAATTATTGCTCAAAATGTATTTACAGTCAATCAAAAGTGGTGAAACATGCATTCTCCTGGTATAAAATATGAGACTTTGCAGTTCAATTTCTCCAGATTGGTACAGTAAAAATGCTTGATAGCAATCAGAGGTGTAGTGTTGGATGAGTAGAAGTGAAACGTACCACCCATAGCCAGGAATTATTGATCAAAGTGTATTTACAGTAAGTCAAAAATGGTGAAACATGCATTCTCCTGGTATAATATATAAGACTTTGCATTTTAATTTCTCCATATTTGTACAGTAAATATGCTTGATATTAATCAGAGGTGTAGTGTTGGATGAGTAGAAAACAAATATACCATCTATAGCCAGGAATTGTTGATCAAAGTGTATTTACAGTAAGTCAAAAATGGTGACATATGCATTCTCTTGTTTTAAATAATAGATTTTGTTGTTTAATTTCCCCACATTGGTACAGTAAAAATGCTTGATATCAAGCAGAGGTGTAGTGTTGGATGAGTTGAAATCAAATATACCATCTATAGCCAGGAATTATTTATCAAAAGTCTTTTGCATCATATAAAATCTCAGAAAACATAGCCTCTGTGTGATATCTGAATTCGAGCTATATTTAGCATAGCCTGTCGAGTCTCTGTCGCCACGTTGTTGCAGTAAAGAAGGCATACGAACGATGTTAATTTGGATCCCTTTATTTTGAAAAGCGGAAGTACAAACAGCGTGCCACATCTACTGCAATGCTGTTAATGGTTGCGCACTCAGAATTTAAGTGCGGCTCATTTGACAACGAACGTCGAAAGTGCGGCTGGCTTGACGGCAGTGCTGAACTGGAACTGGGCGGAGAGGCGGGGCGTGTGTGAGGTTGGACTGGAGTACGGGGGGGAATTTGTGCTCCTTGCGCTCGGCTGCATTAGTCTGGCACTGGGGATGTCTCTCACTTCTTTCTCCAAAGCGATGCTTCTCTTCCGGAATTTTCGGCTTTGGATCATGACTGCGCTGATGAGTGAGTATAGCTTTTTTTCTGTCGTGAGAAGATCGAAAGTTTTATTGTTCTAAACTTTGTAAATTAAGACCGTGGGCTCCAACGGTCTCATACCTTACCCCAGTAAGGTATAAAATGTTGCCTCAACGCTAAGTGTTGAAGTAGGGACATTTAGACAACTCTAAAATGGTTTAGCTGTGCGGACTGGGTTAACCGCGGAATGTGCTCTAGCCGGACAGGGGATCGGTCTGAGCAGACAGTCAGCTAAACATCAGCGACGGGCTCTGATGGGGACAGTTATGCACGACGCGGAAAGGTGCTCTGAGCCTCCTGTTTGAATGCTCCACGGCACGCGGAAATGTTCTCGGAGACAGTTGTATTGCTATATTGACACCTGGTGGTTTAATCGGTGCACCTACAGCTTTGTGGTTCCCACCGTGCCACTGTACATACCCGAGCAAGGAAACGTCTCTTCACCTGAAGCTTGTTTATTATTGGTCCATAATTAACGTTGTTTTATATATATATATATATATATATATATATATATATATATATATATATATATATATATATATGTATATATGTATATATGTATATATATATATATATATATATATATATATATATATATATATATATATATATTAGAATAGAATACAATAGCACTTTATCGTCATTGTTGTGACCAACAACAGGCAGTTTGGTGTTTCTTTACCTTTTTTACCTTCTGCACCAATAGCAGGAGGTTAAAAAGTCAGTAATCATAATAAAATAAAATAACTTTACAAAGTAAAGAAAAAATAAATAAAAATAGATTAGGCAAGATAAAACTAGCAAAATAATTTATTACGGAAATAATAATAAAAAATAAAATAAAATAAGTCATTTTATGATGTAATATAGTAAGACTGTTAAAAAAGGAAGAGTCTCTTGAGCTGAAGAGTCCTTGCTGTTGTGTGCTTATGATTTTACACCAGAATAAAAGAGACATGAGCAGCGTCATTTACTAACACCATATTAGACTGAACAGATTCATATAGTGTCTGAACTGTAAGCAGTGAAATAACTAATGTCTGTGAATATAAAGACAGTGGAAGGAAGTTTAAATTTACACAATGAAAACGTGGAATATGGATCACACACCTCACTTTCTCTCTTCTTTCAGTCTCTCTCTCAGCCACAGTCGGGGACTCTCAGCCTGTTGGATGTGATAAAACCGACAAACTGACGGCTTTTGTTGGAGAAAATCTGACTCTGCTGACTGGATCCTCTGAGCTACATGGGAAATATTCTGTGTTCTGGTACCAGAAGAATGATTCAATGAATCTAAGCCTTGTCATCTTTGAACCCGGGGAACCCGGGGAGCCGACGTATTTCAGATCAAACCTCAGCCTGGACGACAGAACTGGCGCTCTGACCCTCGGGCCCCTCAGCATTAAAGATAGCGCTGTTTATGTGGGAGAGATCACCAATGGAGACAACCGGGTGTGCAGATTCACATATGAAGTCAGGGTTTCTGGTGAGTGTTCAAAGAAGTAGGCTACTTGTGTGTGCTCAAACATGCATTTAGAAAGGCACAAAAAATGTTGTATATATTTCCAAATCAAAATTTCGTGATATTAGAAAGAAAATAAGATTCATTCTTTATGCTTCAGCACCCATTCACCGCCTACAGCCTCCATTCAGCCTTCCTTCATTTCAGTCACCCTCCACAGTATACAATGAAAGAAAGAGGAGTAACATGACACAAGCTGACAAACGGCTGCTCAGCTCACCCTGAGCTATAGAAATTTAATTTACTTTACAGAGATCATACTTTGAGTTAAAAAGTGGTATCACCCACCCAATGGCTCCAACAAGCAGAAAGAGTAACCATCACGAGCAAAGCTAGCTCTGAGGCTAATGTGAAGAAGCTAACAGCTCCCCTCAGAGCATGGCAAGATCTACAATTTACTCCAGAAAATGTCAGACGAGGGAGATTAGAAACTTGATGAAATAAGAGTGACAAACGCTTCAACCAAGGGGAAAATCAATAAGATAGCGGTGCGCCTAACTGATGTTGAAAGGACTTTTTGGAGGACCCCTTGGTGTGGAAAAGCAGCCCACTTGCAACTCAGAATAAAGTTGAAGTTTCTTTTACAGAAATTTGATGATCTAGAGAATCACAGCTGGAGATTAATTGTTTAAGAGCAGGAGTCAGTAAATTCTCACCTGCTGACTTCTTTTTAAAGAATTAAGATGTGTAAGTTCATCCTCCACACCCGTCCTTGACAATGTCTGGAATTGTCAGTACTGCAGTGCATGTGGGAAAGTGTGTATCATTTCATTAAAGTTTTGAGAGCTTTTGAGTAAATTTAGGGAGGAATTTTGTCGTTTGAACCATTGTTGCTAAATAATATTTTTGCTTTTTGTTGTTTTTTCCCGTCAACAGAAACTGGATCATCCTCAGGAAGGACCTCAAACACTGCCCAGACTCTGTCACCTTGCCTGGCTGTCATCTTGGCTGCTATTCTTATTTGCCAGCCATTCCTGTGATCACAACAGTGAGAAAAATCTCAAGGTCAGTGAACATGAGACTACTGAGTCTATGGATGTGGTTCCTTCAGAAGATGTAAGAATGAAGAGGTTACCAGCACTAAACTTGACTGGGGTTTAACAAGCTGCTTCATATAATAAGAAGAACTTCAGGACATCTGCTGGCTAAAATCTGTGATGATGATTCTCATATCCTGAGCCATGCTAGTTGTTTGGGATCAGTGGTGAGCACTGGTCACAGACACTTGATCATTATTATTATTATTATTATTTTGAAAAACAGAATTAAGCAGTGTTTTAGTCAAGTCACCATAGCTTGAGTCAGAGTTGAGTCCAAGTCACTAAGGAGAAAAAAAATCTGAGTCTAGTCCGAGTCACCAGCACCTTAGCCCAAGTCTTGAAAAAAGACCCTAGAGCCAGATACAGGACACTCACTTAGTGGAACTTTTAAGTATCTAACTTTTAGTATATAAAAATGGACAGAGAGTTGGGAAAAATAATGTAACAACCACCACAAGGAACACACACACACACACACACACACACACACACACACACACACACACACACACACAACAAAACACAAAAAATTAAAATAAAATAAAATAAAACTCTTTGAAGTGCTCCCAGGGCATCTCTGTGAAGGTGGCAATACTCGCTCTCCTGTGAGCAGCACATCACCAAAATTTCACATCTTTTTTTTTCTATTTAAAATTAAAATGTGCTCATCTTCTCTTTATTTATTTATTTATGTATTTATTTTTTAACATAATGGACATGTTGCTCTGCATTTGCCAGCGTTAGCCGTAAATTATTTACAAACAAACCACACAACCTGTGGCTCCTGCTGTGATATTGTGCCACAGACTGAAGGAGGCAGCACGTGAACGCACATACAGGTAAACAAACACGCGTGCCGGATGTAGCCTGAAAACTGATCTGTTATTAGGACCTTATACCAGAAGAAATAATAAATAAAAATGAACGAAACATTAATTGATAAATACACCCTAATCCTCAGAATCCTGATGCAGCCAGAGCTTGAGTCAGAGTCCAAGTCATCAGTGCATGAGTCTGAGTTAGTCTGATATATCCAGACTAGAGTCCAAGTCTTGGACTCAAGTACTACAACACTGCCATAAAGTGCCTACGAGGGAGCCAAAATGTGTGCTAAACAGCCCTCCTCCTTTTCGCCCCTGACCTTCAAAAAGTCTGCATGCCACTGTTTGTGATCATTTACACGCTCTGTACACAGTTAACCATGAGCAGCCAACACAGTGACACACTTAATGATGGGCTACTGAAATGATCAATATTTTCACTGGCACTTCATCTTCCTTTTCTAAGTTTTCTGTAAAATAAAGGATGTGACAGGAATGCTCGCTGTTTTTATAAAAATCTGCACTGATAAATCTGTGTAAGAAAGTCACCGTGTCTTTCTCTGTTACTGGAGAGATCAACAGCCGCAGCAGCACCTGTCTCTGGTGTTAATGAGCTGCTGTAGTAAAGGGGGAACTGCATGAGTTCTATGACCAAGTGTTTGTGTTTTCACCACAGTCTTGAGTCCTGGGAAGGTTTTGTAGATCAGTCAATGATGTGAGGAGAAAAATATCTAAGTAGTTGCAAAGCGCTGCTTCACCAGTAGAGGGCAGTCAGAGAATGACTAAGGCCATTCAGCAAAAAATCACACTTTATTGCCCTGCAGGTGGATTTGTTGAATCAACACTTGAAAGCAGGACCACATAAGATTTCTTAAAGAGTCCTGAGCTGCTTCTGCTCACAGCCTGATCTATGCCTCTGTTTTAACCCCCCAAACAGCAGACGTGAAAGACACTGACATACTTTTAAAAACTAAATCCTCAAGCTCACCCACCACCAGCACTCAGTCCATTAGAAACGTTAAAAGCCATCCGATGACTTAATATGTGATATTGAAATAGTTTCACTCGATTATTATATATTTGACTTTTCATTATACACAATTTAAAATGAGATTATCAGCACCTTGTGTGGTGTGTTTGCAAGTTTGGTACAAGATATGTGCTGCTGCAGCTATGCTCTTGTTAAAAAAAAAAGAACCTTGTTGAAAAAATAGTTTTTTGTATTTTTTTTCTGGCCTATGAGCCATGATATAATCAGGCATTAGCAAGAAGATATTCTGAGGCTGCACACAGAGCCTCAGCCTGTGACAAATATGCATATAATGCCTGCACCTTCAGTTTGGGTTGAAGTATTTTCTCCTCCTGGTCTTCGCGGCACTTTGATCCAAAGCCATGTTTACCTATATCTTAAAAAAAAGCTTGAATCAACTTAACTTTGTTTTCATTAGATAAGGTTGAGAAATAGGCTTTCAGCCTCTACAGTAACAGCTACAGGGGGGCACCTGTCAGTTAAATCAGACACTACCTGATCCTTGGTAAGACTTGTTAGTTTCATGAATGAAAAAACAAAAGCAAGCTGCAGTTCTGTAACTGTTTGAGTTACTTTTGGGTTGCAGTGTTAATTTTGTTGAAGCTGTGCAGCTGCAGACTTTCACAATACTGAGCAGGTAGTCATGATGTTGTAACATCTTTATTTGAACAGCAGTGGTTCAGTCTCTGAGCCACTTCATGTTAGTAAACCTCAGCTCTCACCAAGGTCTGCATGTGTTTTACAAATGTCTTAACCAAATGCTCCCGTGTTACCAGACGTCACTTACCGTGTTTTTATTTCCTCCTTCAGGAAACATGTTCCCGTCTTCCCACCTATGCAACAACCCAACGCATGATCACATCAAACCTTCTGCTCAGGAGATCGTCCACTCGCTTAATCTGCACATCTAAACACTGTTCCTCTAAAGCCTTGATAGAAATTATGCTTCACGAGCAAGGACCACACCATCAACAGCTTTGATTCTGAATGTGGTGTTGAATTTCTCACTGCTGTTAGTTTGGGGAGGATTCTCAGGATATCTGCTGCGGCTTTCAGGCAGGATAAATGGTAAATGGACCAATACGTATACAACACCTTTCCAGTCTTTCTGACCACTCAGAGCACTTAGGCTGCTAGCCTCTTACCACCCATCCACACCAAATTAACACGCTGATGGCAGAGACGCTATGGGGACCATCAGATTTAGCTAACACTAACAGTTTTAACACCGCTGACCAACAGTGGGAACAATTTGGGGTTCAGTTTCGTCCTCAAGAACACTTCTGCACGTGACTGCAGGAGCTGGGATCAAACCCCTTAACTTCCCATTGAGAGACAACGACTCTACTACTGAGCTACAGCCTCCCAAATAAACCCCTCACTGAGGCCCCTTTTAAAGTGAGACAGGAAGAAATTAAATTAGACGGAATTCATGGCGTCAAATCCGGAATTATTTAATAATTTAATAATTTAATGCATTGAATGTGTAAATCAACTTTCCAGTCTGGAAAGTTGAAAGTTTCTTTTTGGTGTGTGTGTGTGTGTGTGTGTGTGTGTGTGTGTGTGTGTGTGTGTGCGTGCGTGTGCGTGTGTGTGTGCGTGTGTGTTTGTGTGTGTGCGTGTGCGTGTGTGTGTGTGTGTGTGTGTGTGTGTGCGTGTGTGCGTTTGTGTGTGTGTGTATAAGTGTGTCAGTTGGTGATTCTTAATTGTCTGTAGGTGTGAGTGTGAAAGGTTGTCTGTTTCTGTGTGTCAGCCCTGTGACTGACTGGATAATAAAATATTTTGGTTTTGAGATATTGTGGTGGCTTGTTTTATTTAAATACAGAAACACAGATCTGAATGAACCCTGAGTCTGAGACCGCAACAACTTTTTCTGAATAAATTATGGTGACTGTTTCTCTCTATAGATGCTCTTGAAAAAGAGAAATTTTAAAATGTGCTCTTTCTTTTTGTTTTTGTAAACTGTTCCCACAGGTGACCAGTCATTTGATACTGTGTATCTGAGTCACTGAATAGCTTTTCATCATGCCCAGTCAGTTGTTTTGTGTGAAGCTTGAGGATGAGAGGAAACAAGTTTTGCTTCACTGGATGTTTTTTCTTGACCGCCAATTTATTTATTTATTTATTTTTTCGAATAATTTCAAAAGAGCCATTCTGCCTTATCTCTCCTGGATTAAAGTAGGTCTGGATTCACAAAATCTACTTTACTTTCACAATAAAGATAATATGGTGTCTAAAATACCATTTAATGTTAAAGTACGTGGAATAAGAAGTCTTTTGAATTTAAAAATGGTAGAACTACAACAAAAAAGAAAAAATAATTTTATAACATACAGTGTATCACAAACGCGAGTACACCCCTCTCATTTCTGCAGATATTTAAGTATATCTTTTTATGGGACAACACTGACAAAATGACACTTTGACACAATGAAAAGTTGTCTGTGTGCAGTTTATATAACAGTGTAAATTTATTTTTTCCTCAAAATAACTCAAAATATAGCCATTAATAGCTAAACCCCTGACAACAAAAGTTAGTACACCCCTTAGTGAAAGTTTCTGAAGTGTCAATATTTTGTGTGGCCACCTTTATTTCCCAGAACTGCCTTTACTCTCCTGGGCATGGAGTGTACCAGAGCTTCACAGGTTGCCACTGGAATGCTCTTCTACTCCTCCATGACGACATCACAGAGCTGGTGTATATTTGAGACTTTGTGCACCTCCACCTTCCGCTTGAGGATGCCCCAAAGATGTTCTATTAGGTTTAGGTCTGGAGACATGCTTGGCCAGTCCATCACCTTTAGCCTCAGCCTCTTTAGTAAAGCAGAGGTTGTGTTAGAGGTGTGTTTGGGGTCATTATCATGCTGGAACGCTGCCCTGTGACGCAGTTTCTGGAGGGAGGGGCTCATGCTCTGCTGCAGTATTTCACAGTACATGTTGGAGTTCATGTTTCCCTCAATGAAATGTAACTACCCAACACCTGCTGCACTCATGCAGCCCCAGACCATGACATTCCCACCTCCATGCTTGACTGTAGGCATGACACACTTATCTTTGTACTCCTCACCTGGTCGCCGCCACACATGCTTGAGACCATCTGAATCAAACAAATTTATCTTTGTCTCATCGGACCATAGGACATGGTTCCAGTAATCCATGTGCTTTGTTGACATGTCTTCAGCAAACTGTTTGCAGGCTTTCTTGTGTACCGACTTCAGAAGAGGCTTCCTTCTGGGGTGACAACCATGCAGACCAATTTGATGTAGAGTGCGGTGTATGGTCTGAGCAATAACAGGCTGACCCTCAACCTCTTCAATCTCTGCAACAATGCTGACAGCACTCCTGCTCTGATCTTTTAGAGAGCCTTTGGATGTGCCCGTGCACTCAGCTTCTTTGGACAACCAACACGAGGCCTGTTCTGAGAGGACCCTGCTCTTTTAAAACGCTGGATGATCTTAGCCACTGTGCTGCAGCTCAGCTTCAGGATGTTGGCAATCTTCTTGTAACCTTGGCCATCTTCATGTAGCGCAACAATACGTCTTTTAAGATCCTCAGAAAATTCTTTGCCATGAGGTGCCATGTTGGAACTTTCAATTATCAGTATGAGAGTGTGAGAGCTGTACTACAAATTTGAACACACCTGCTCCCTATGCGATCTAGTAACCCTAACAAGTCACATGACATTTTGGAGCAAAAATGACAAGCAGAGTTCATTTTGGACATTTAGGGTGTAGTTTCTTAAGGGTGTACTCACTTTTGCTGCCAGGGGTTTAGCTATTAATTGCTATATTTTGAGTTATTTTGAAGGAAAACTAAATTTACACTGTTATATAAGCTGCACACAGACTGCTTTTCATCATGTCAAAGTGTCATTTTGTCAGTGTTGTCCCATAAAAATATATACTTAAATATCTGCAGAAATGTGAGGGGTGTACTCACTTTTGTGATACACTGTATATTGATAATGTGCTCAATTAATCTTTTTTCTTTTTCTAAATTCTTGCCACATTACAAGCATATTTACTGAGGCCAGCATGTTGGCAGTCAAATGAACCCATCCACACAGAATTAAAGTCTGTATTTTCTTCCAGATTTGACTTTTTGTTGATTTAGTTATCAGGTGTATGAAACTTGAGGTTAGTCGCAGGTGCAAAGAAAGTTTGCTGGCTGTTGATGTTATAGGAGGTGAAGTAGAGAGGCAGCAGGCTTTATTGCAAAATGTTATGCATATTAAGTACAACAAAATATTAAATCATATTTTTTAGTGTCAATATCATTAATCATCAATACCCTCTAATGATTCATTATTTAAATGTTATATATTTATTTTATTTATTTCATCACAAAATTCCTGCCTTTTATTTTATTCATATATATATATATATATATATATATATATATATATATATATATATATATATATATATATATATATATATATATATATATATATATATATATGGCTCCTTGTAGCTAATATATATATAGCTAATATATGGCTCCTTGTAGCTAATATATATATATATATATATATATATATATATATATATATATATATATATATATATATATATATATATATATATATATATATATATATATATATTAGCTACAAGGAGCCACTGCAAAAGAGTCAAAGAGCCGCAGGTTGTGGACATCCAGTCTACACAGCACAACTTTTTCCACCTTTAATGTGACCTATAACATTAACAACTCAACTGAAAAACAATCAAGACCACAGATTTTCATTGGGATTCAGGTCTGGGCTCAAAACTGTAATCTTCTTCTGGTGAAGCTGTTCATTTGTTGATTTGGTGCTCTGCAGGGTTGTCGTGCTGAAAGATGTACGTCTTCTTCATCATCTTTCAGGCTGTTCATCACCTGATCAAAAGTTTAAGACCACAGCCAAAAAATCAGAACCTGAACCCCCCCCCCCACCCACCCCCCCACCCACCCCCCCACCCAAGAAAAAAAAAAAGTTTCAAAAGAGGTATTAGTAGTAAGTAATACCACTGTCCTGGTCGATCATTTCAGCATACTTTCGTATGAGTTCATAAGATGAATAAAACCTTATAGATTCAGACTCTTTGGGTGTCATTAAAAACAAAACAACAGAGATGAAGAGAAAATTTAAAAAATGGTCATCATTGTCTGGGGCTAGGGGAATAATAATAATAATAATAATAATAATAATAATAATAATAATAATAATAATAATAATAATAATAATAATAATAAAGAGCTTTAATACCACTGACTGAAAAAAGTTTGAACTGATGTCTTTCAGCACCTCGGACAGCGACATCAGCGCTGCACTGTACACAGAGGACTTTCTGTTGATGAAAGTCAAAACAAACAAACAGTATGAATCTGAGGTGTTACTGTACGCTTCACACCACGTGAGTATCTGTGTGATGAAATGATCAAAAAATAAACTTGAACAGAGAGCAAACAGAAACACAGACATCATGAAGCTGTTAGAGCTTTGACTGAACATGAATCCCTCCTCTAGTCAAAACTGAAGCAAGTAGTCAATGGTTTGTCTGAGTTCTGGGTTAAAAGTCCTCATTTGGTGAAGTGAGTTAGAAAGCAGGTGTTGGTACTTTGTGGAGGACAGACTGGTATCTGAATAACTGGTCCTCATTAAAACACATGCTTAATCTAGGTGTTACCATTTAAATATTGCACGTTAAACAATACTGTCATTTAAACTAAAAGCAGCAAATCTGTTTTCTTCTGTGGTTGTTCATGTTTTCATGGTCAATGGAAACTGTGATGCAGGAGCTCCAAATCACCACCGTGTGGCAGCATTGTGCTGTTTGAGCTAAACAGACCTGTGGAGCTTTTTGTAGCTTCGGTCCATGAGCTGACAATTATTAATTAAAATAAAATCTCTCCCCATCATCAGATATTGTGTTATTTTGTTGGACATTGAAGTGGAATTGGGATTATGGGTAAATTGGAGTTTGTATGCACGTAGACACACACTGTACTGATATGGATGCTGCCTGTTATATTTGATCACACGTTGGTATAATGGATATTTTCTGTGGATGTCAGCTCTTTGGTTTGGTGAGGTGGCTCTTAAAAGAGCCGTTGTGTTCTTGTTGTTCAGCTGCAGACAGTCTAAGCTCTCTCTCCGCGAATGCGGCGGGCCAGCTGGATGTCTTTGGGTCAAGAAGACCGAGAAGCCCGCCAAGAAGTAAAGCCCCCTGCCCCTCACAGCGGACTGCAAACAACACAAAGGCTCTTTTATGAGCCACACACACACCTCCACCAGAGAGCTGAAATGTCTGCATGATGATGCACCCCCCATTCAGATTCCACCCCAAAGCATACCCCCCCCCCCCCCCCACGCACACACACACACACACACACACACACACACACACACACACACACACACACATGTGATTTAAAATCGTGATTTAAAATCATGTGGCTGAGTACAGAGGAGCCAGGTCAGGAAACGCCAGGAGGCCGACTGCACTGGGCGGCACCCATGGTCCAAAGCCAGGACGCCTCCACCCGGGCATGCCTCCCTACAGGACCAGCGAGGGGCCCACTGCAGCAAAGCACTGCTGCAGACCCCCCACCTGTCCAAGACGACGCCCACCAAAGACAGAGACATCCCAGCCAAAGCCAACAGCGGCCCCCAGTGCAGGCAGCCCCCTACTGAGGAAACACTGGAGATATGAAGTAAAAACATCAAACTACATAGGCTAAGAATGAATAAAATAAATAAATAAATAAAACACTAGTAAATGAAATAAATAACAATAGAATAAGATTGACAGGTAAATAGGCGAGATTATATAAATAGATAAAATAAAAATATAGATAAAAATAACAGATAAAAATATAAGAATTAGTTAAAAGCTAAATTAAAAAGGTGGGTCTTGAGCCTACTTTTAAAAATATGAACATTCTCTGCAGCCCTGAGGTCCTCTGGCAGGCTGTTCCACAGACGGGGGCCATAATGTTGGAAAGATGCCTTACCGTGAGTCCGTGTTCGAGCTTTAGGAATTATCAAGAGGCCAGTGCCAGAGGATCTCAGGGTCCGCGAGGGTTCATATGGCAAAAGTAATTCAGAAAGATAAGAAGGTCCAAGACCCCTAAGGCATTTGAAAACCATTAAAAGGACCTTAAAATCAATCCTAAAACACACAGGGAGCCAATGCAGTGATTTTAAAATCGGTGTAATGTGTGCCCGCTTTCTGGTCTTGGTCAGCACACGTGCTGCGGAATTCTGTAATAGCTGTAAACTCGAGATGTTTCTTTTTGGAAGACCAGAAAGCAGGGCGTTACAATAGTCAATACGGCTAGAGATAAAAGCATGCATTAGCGTCTCTGTGTTTGCCCGGGAGAGAAATGGGCGGACTCTGGCAATGTTCTTTAAGTGATAAAACCCTGTTTTTGTGACATTTTTAACATGTTTATCTTAGGAATGCCCCATGGCCTACACCCCTGGAGCTCCCTTCAAGCCCCACGTGTGGCCATGCTGACGAAGATGAAGCCTCCTGTAATGAGGCTTCACTAAGATGGTGGTGTCAGAGAGGAAGATGCTGTCAAAGCTGCGAAGCATCTTGCACAATGTCCGACATCCACTCCACAGTGTACTGGTGGGTCACAGGAGCGCTTTCAGTGCAAGACCGATTCCCCCAAGAAGCACCACAGAAAGACTCAGGAGATCATTCCTGCCTGTGGCCACCAGGCTTCGTAACTCGTCCCTTTAACCAGACACTGGATTATACTTTGTTGTTTCTGTTATTACACTTTGCAGTACCTGTTCTGACATATATGTTTTCACTGTGCAATACCTGTTTAAATGCAATATCAGTTTAATACTGCTCATTAAGTGCAGTATTGGTTTCACACAGGAAGTGTAATATCTGTTTAAAATCGTTCCTCTTGCCTTACCCATAATGTAAGTAGTTTGTTCTATCTTGTGTATCGTATTTAGTACTTATTGTTTATTGCTTATCTTATCACTTATTTCATTGTTGGGCAAGTTACTTGTAAAATGTAGTAAGCGAAGCTATCAGTTACTCTCTGTTAAATTAAGCCTCACTACACTAAAGCTGTGACCCTCAGAAATGTAGCAAGCTAAGCTACAACAATATGGACAAAGTAGCTTCAAGTTACTTTTTTCTCCACACTGAACCGACTTCATTCCAATCAATTTCATGGACTAATGAAACTGTCAGTAAAACAGAGACGAGAAAATGTTATTTTGTTTATTATTAAACAATAATTTATTCACCTGTGTGAATAAGCAGTTGTTTTTACCTGTGTATACATTACATAGTGTGAGTGTATGTTCAAATAATGGTGTAATACACTAACGTTCATCTGTTAAATCTGCTGCATATTTGCACAATTTGTTCAGCTTTATACCTGTGTATAAATAAGACACACAGAGAGACTGATGTTCAAGTTTTTATATATATATATATTTATTTTATATTATTTTCAAATATTGGTGATGCACACACACACACACACACACACACACACACACACACACACACACACACACACACACACACACACACACACACACACACACACACACACACACACACACACACACACAGAAGACTCCCACCTTTCCCTCAAGCTCTGGACCAGTCATAGAGTTGATAACCTGTGTATAACACTGTCACAGGCACCTGCAATAACAATAACTGACAGGCTGACAACCTCTCACTGTGATTCAGTGTGTAGTCAGTGGCAGAGCAGAGATCGCTGATGTGATGCAGAGAGTCTGTTGTGAGTTCACAAAGTGCAAGATTGCACCCTGCTTTGTTCTCCCTGTAATTTACAGTGTTTAATTTATGCACATTAAAGTGTGCTTTGCTTGTTGTACATCTGCTTGTTAAAGCGGCAATATTGCTCTTTATCTCCCAAATTTCTGAGCTGTGGACGTTAATAAAGGTAAAGGAAATTCAATGGAAGACATTTTTCTTTCAAAAACATCAGCAGCAGGACAAAATTGATCATGTTTGTTTTGCGTACTTGCAGAACTTTTCTTCTCTGCAGACAGTAGTTGGATCTTACTCTAAAGCCTGTGTTAACTAAATTCAGTGTCCTAGATGCACTCACTCTGCTAGATGATTTTGACCTAAGATAATAGTAATCCAAAAGTATTTAGATTACGTTCCTTTACTTGTGTAATCCAAAAGAATACATTACAGATTACATTTTAGGACATGTAACCAGTAATCTGTAGGGGAATACATTTTAAAAGTAACCATCCCAACACTGTGTATGTATAAGAATAGGGTGTCCCAAAAAAATGAATGTATACACACTTTAAATAATTGTAAACTAGGTATTAATTTGTTTAACTTAACATCAACATTTACATTTACAAACATCATTCTATTGTTTTGTCACTGTCTGTTCTCTAAATGATGTCCGTTCTGGTCCAGACACTGCAGACAACACGCAGCGATGGAATAGAACCCATCATGAAACAATTCTCTTGGTGTTTGCGTGCATTCATGTTCAGTGGTTGCTCTCAATCCAGAGACTGTTGCAGGTTTCATTGCGTTGACTTCGTCTTCTATCCCCATAAAAAGAAGTCTAGTGGTGTGAGGTCTGGTGAACGTGAAGGGTATTCAACAAAACTGCTCCGTCCAATCCACCTGTTTGGCAAGATCTCATCAAGGAAGGATCTAACGTTGCGATGGTGGTGTGGAGGTGCCCCATCTTGCTGAAAATTGAACTCCTCTTCTTCATAGTGTTCATTCATGCTTGGCATGACAGACTGTTGCAGCAAGCTGAATACATTTTTAGGACCCCCTGTATATGTTTGTATGGACATATATGTGTACACATTCATTTTCTTCTTTTTTTTTACTTCTTTTTCTTTCTTTTTTACTTTCTGTTTCACTATTATTTGGCTTATTTGTTTATTTTTTATTCAAATTAGTTATACAAACAAAATTTTTAATAGGAAATAGGAAACTATATTAATTGCACACTTGGAATGAATTAATAATAATAATTAAAAAATAAAAACACATTAAAATGCGACATGTACAGGCTGCATTATAGCTAGACTTCCAACATTAACATCAAGATTTCACAGAAAAGACTCAACTTAATCTCATCCTTACTCACCGTGAGCAGAGTTCAACTGCAAGAAGAATAATGTGCAGCAAAAGGTGGAAAAACTCCAGCATGTATAAAAAGCTGAAACATCTTTATTTCAATCAATCAATCAGAGTTTGGGTGTCAGCTCCACTGTTTGGTGGGGTGGCTCTTTTCGTTGCTATCTTCATGCACGTGTTAATAATCGTGAAAATATTCACTCCATCATCAGAGTTTGAATTATTTTGTCAACAGGAAAATTGAGGCTTGTGTAAATGCTGAACATTCAGTGTATGATATCTGAAAACAGGCTGATGTGATTATTTGTCTCCTGTGGATGTCAGCTCTTTTATTTGGTGTGGTGTCTCTTATTCAGCTGCAGAAAGCCCACAGAAATGAGGGTTACGATGTCTTTATTGTATGAGTGTTGTACTTTTCTTTTACAGATGCAAGAATAAATCTGCATTACAACCCTCTGTGTGCTCAGCCCCTCAAACCACCACAGTGTGGCAGCATTGTGCTGTTTGAGGTAAACAGCTCATGGACCAAAGCTCCAAACTGCTCCAAAGCTGCGATTTTTATCCTCTTTACTGACTCCTAAAACTGCAAGATGATTCTTTTCAGTCTCATTCATATCTGATTATATTACATGGAATATTTCTCACTCATCAGATTTTGGATTATCTTGTTGAATATATAGAAAGTGAAACTATAATTTTTGATAGTCTGAAGCATGTATGCATATAAACACTGTACTGATATGGATGCTGCCCATTATATTTGATAAAACGTTGATATAGTTGATATTTTCTGTGGATGTCAGCTCTTTTGTTTGGTGAGGTGGCTCTTAAAAGAGGTGTCAGGAGGTGTTGTTTTTCTACTTGTTGATCTCGTATCCAGATCATAACCTTTTCTGGAGCAGGTTAGCCATTCAGCATATGTTACCACGGTGTTTCATCCTGGTAAGAAATGAACCAGCTTCGTAGGACAGAAAATCCAGGGCTAACCCAGAAGTTATCTCGCTAAGAGAAAATCCAGCTTCGTAGAACAGGCCTCTGGTGTTTCCGTGCCATTTTGTTATGTTTATTCATAGTATTTCAGTGTTTTGGAGTTATCATGTTTCTGTGTTAATCTTAGTTATTCTTGTTGTGCGTTTTTCCCCATTTAATTTGTATTTTCTCGTTGTGTTAAGTTTCACCTCCTTGCTTTGTTTCTCTGTTCTAGTGGTTGTTTCATTCTTGAGTTGTTTCTTTTCATGGGCTCAGATCTGCCTCATTTTCCCTCCGTCTTGGATGTTTCATGTTCCTCCAGTGTTTCTAGTTTTGGGTTTTTTTCAGTTTGCCTTCTTGGGTTTTTTTTTTTGTTTCATGGACTTTTGAGTTTAGTTAATAAAGACACTTTTTGTTTGAATCTGTGACTGGGTCCTCCTCTTCGGGTTTTTCATCACCACTCATGACAGTTACCTTTTCTTCTCTTCCGATTGGCAGAGATACAATCAGCTACATTACCTGTCGTCATTCCCACCTACCTTATGTGTATTAAACAGGAATTCATTGTTTATCACATCTTTTTGAATCTATGCCACGAAGGATTAAAGCAGTTCTGAAGGCAAAAGGGGGTCCAACCCGGTACTAGCAAGGTGTACCTAATAAAGTGGCCGGTGAGTGTAGATACTGTATCACAAACAAAGCCAAAGAGGTACACTTTAAAATAATACACAATACTTACCCTGTTAACTGCCTCACTGCTAAGTTCAGATACTGATACCATGTGTGTGCTTTGTAAAAACAATACAGAAACAATGTCTCATCTTTTCTTGTGAATGTGAATTGTCCAGAAGATTCTGAAAAGACTTTGAATCTCACTTTTTCTTGACTACTAGCGGTGGATATTCTCTTAAACTCATAGACATTGTATTCTACTATGACAATAAGGAAAAGACGAGGTGAGAAAATCTCTCTCTCTCTCTCTCTCTCTCTCTCGGGTTAGGGTTAAGGTCATACATATACAAATATGATAATAACATGTTTTTTTAAAATGCTGTTCCAATGATGTCCTGCTGCAGGTCAGTGTGTATGACACACTTTGCGAACACATCATCACAGAGTGGAAATCATCTCTGTAGTGAAGTGAGTTGACTCTTTAAAGAACTTTAATACCACTGGCAGAACAGGTTCTATCTAATGTAGTTCAGAACCCCGGACAGCGACATGACAGCCCTACACTCCCAGAGGAGAACACAGATGGAGTTATATATATATGAGAATACTTCCTGTGGATCGAGGTAAAAACAAATAAACAGACAAACTTAATAAATCAGTTACTATACGCTTCACACCATGTGAGTACCTGTGTGCCCAAATGATGAAAAAAAACTTGAACAGAGAGCGAACAGAAACATCATGAAGCTGTTAGAGCTTTGTTTGAACATGATTCCCTCCTCCAGTCAAGTCCTCAGTCAGTGAAGTGAGCAAGAAAGCAGGTGTTCAGACTTTAAAATAGGACAGCATGGTATGAAAATACCTCCTCATCCTCAGTTCAACACGTGGTTAATCTAGGTATTACAATTTAAATTTGCATCCTAGAAAAAGAAAAACTATTTTAACAAAAGTCAGTTCAGAAAGCATGTTTGCTGCTGTGGTTGTTCATGGTTTAATGCGGACATAAAACTGTGACGCAGGAGCTCCAAACCACCACAGGGGGGCAGCACTGTGTTGTTTGAGGTAAACAGAGCTGTGGAGCTGTTGGGAGTTTTGATCCATGAGCTGATTTTTATCCTCTTTACTGCAAGATGCTGTCACTTCAGTCTCATTCATATCTGATAATATTACATGAAATATTCAGTCATCAGATTTTGGATTATATTGTTGGATATATAAAAAAAATGGAACCATAATTTTTGACAGTCTGAAGCATGTATGCATATAAACACTATACTGATATGGATGCTGCTTGTTATATTTGATCACACGTTGATATAATGGATATTTTCTGTAGATGTCAGCTCTTTGGTTTGGTGAGGTGGCTCTTAAAAGAGCCGTTGTGTTCTTGTTGTTCAGCTGCAGACAGTCTAAGCTCTCTCTCCGCGGATGCGGCGGGCCAGCTGGATGTCTTTGGGCATGATGGTCACTCTCTTTGCGTGGATGGCGCACAGGTTGGTGTCCTCGAACAGACCCACCAGGTAAGCCTCGCTGGCCTCCTGCAGAGCCATGACAGCAGAGCTCTGGAAGCGCAGGTCAGTCTTGAAGTCCTGAGCGATTTCTCGGACCAGGCGCTGGAAGGGCAGCTTGCGGATGAGCAGCTCGGTGGATTTCTGGTAGCGGCGGATCTCCCTCAGAGCCACGGTACCGGGCCTGTAACGGTGAGGCTTCTTGACGCCGCCGGTGGCCGGGGCGCTCTTGCGGGCAGCCTTGGTGGCCAGCTGCTTCCTGGGAGCTTTGCCTCCGGTGGATTTACGAGCGGTCTGCTTGGTTCTTGCCATGCTGTCTTCCTTCTCTGAGTTGGAAAAAAGTGTAACAGACAGAGGGAAGCCGCGCTGCTCTTAAAACAGAGGGGCGGCTGTGAAACGGTGACGCTGCTTGACAGCTCCGGCTCGTGATTGGTGAGAGGCCGCTCCTGGAGCTCAGCCCCGCAGGCTGAGGAAGGAGGGGGTGAGCCCCCAGCCTCAAGGTCCGCTGCTTATTGGACACGAATGTGTTGAGAGTGTGGAACTGAGCGGAGCTCGGGCCGCCCTCTGCGGCTCTGCTCGAAGCCTCTTTTTCTGGTTGGTGCGCCGGGAAAACACGCGCGCTCTGAGCGTATATTAAGGAGACTGTGAGTCGGTGAGAGCACATTTCTCTGAGTCCAAACTCTAGTAAGCTTCAACATGAGTGGAAGAGGCAAAACCGGCGGCAAAGCCAGAGCTAAGGCCAAGACCCGCTCATCTCGTGCCGGGCTCCAGTTCCCGGTGGGTCGTGTCCACAGGCTGCTGCGTAAAGGAAACTACGCCCAGCGTGTTGGTGCCGGAGCCCCCGTCTACCTGGCGGCTGTGCTGGAGTATCTGACCGCTGAGATCCTGGAGTTGGCCGGAAACGCTGCCCGTGACAACAAGAAGACCCGTATCATCCCCCGTCACCTGCAGCTGGCTGTCCGCAACGACGAGGAGCTCAACAAGCTGCTGGGCGGAGTGACCATCGCTCAGGGCGGCGTGCTGCCCAACATCCAGGCTGTCCTGCTGCCCAAGAAGACCGAGAAGCCCGCCAAGAAGTAAAGCTCCCTCCACCTCTCCCTGACTAAAAACGACACAAAGGCTCTTTTAAGAGCCACACACACACACCCACCAGAGAGCTGAAACCCTGCACAGTTGTTACATCTGCGGAGTTTACGTAAAACATAGAGATTGGTCACGGATTACAATATTTTACATCGTGACGTTATAAAAAAAATCTCAACGTTGAATTTAGATGAGCTGCACGAAAAAACAGTTTGAAGAATTCAGGAAAATATGAGAGCGGTCAGAGTGAAGCCAGCAGTGTGACATCAACTTTCGGCTTCCATTATATCAAACTTTGAAGACTTCAGAAGAGACCCATTAAGGTTTTGACTGATTAGTGGGGTGAAGGAGCGCGCAATTGACCTGTGACTCAGTTTACAGCACATTATGAATATTCGCAGTATTACGTACATAAAATGTCAGAATTACTCTCTGGTTTCGGTGTGGCACATTCGCACAGGACAAGATAAACAAAGCCTGTAAACGGACGTTTCTCGTGCTTCTGATTCAAAACGCTTCACAGACCCACCGTGCGCGAGCGGCAGCACCTCACTCTTCAGGGCAGTCAGCCCTACATTCTGATAAAAGAAGACGTCCACATCCGGCTTCAGTCAAACATGTGCATTGAAAACTTCTGAACATGCTATATAAATAAATATCCTAAAACTCTAAAGCTACTTGTCTAAAGATCAGTTCTTATTGAGTCATGCACCTGATTTTATCAACAACATGACTGCGCTCTGACACCGCGCGTCAGTGCCAACCTGCTGCGCGCAGAGACTACAAATCACATTTTAAGTAACTTGGTAACTGTCTTAAAAAACATCACCACAGAGATGCTGATTCAGACCGGATTATTATTATTATCAGAGGACCTCTGTGTGTCTGAAATATGCTCGTTGATTTGACCTGGGATTTTTACTTTACAAATTACGGACGTGGTGGACTGGCACAGGATTAAAAACACAGACGTCCTCGACTAATATTACAAATAATCAGAGGTCCCCAGGTGAAACTAATAGTCAGCTACTGTGCAAAAACCTGAATTAGTGTTAGTGGCCTTGTCCCCGAGTGTCCAAAACCACGAAATAATTGTAGACACGGAACATAATTCCAAAGGAAAGGCGAGTTTAAATCTAGTTTTTTTTTTTTATATATATACTTACTGAAAAAGACGCAATAATATTTTCACATGTGGATAAAGAAACTGGTTTATAGATGCTTGTGAGTGCTTATGTTTTTATGAGCAACGGTGGTAAAAAGTAAATCCTAAATCACGATACAGTGAAATCAGATCTAGATCTGACCAACCTCACAAAGTCTTTGTTAAAGAAAAAATCCTGTTTATTCTGACATGATTTCCTCTACTTCCAAACTCTTAAACTGTAGATTGTATCTCAGGTCATATTTTGTGCTGCTTTCACTGCGAATCATAACAATGAGACGATTTACGTGATCAGGACGCACAAAGAAAGATAGCACACAACGCATGGATGAGGCGCGGGTCGGTCAGGGATTTACACAAAGCCCAAACCCCCTCCCCTGTGTCCGGTCTCTGTTTCAGACACCAGTCCCAGCCAATCCTTCATGAGCTCCAGCACAGCTTTATTTACATGGAGAACTGTTTAAATCGGCGCACCCAGCCGAAAAACTGTACATAAAATGTGATATTGGACATGGTTCAACTTATTCCGTAAAAATTTTGAAAAGAGGTGAATTACATCATAGACATGCAGTGTGTATTTTCTTTTTAACACTTATTCAGATGTCATTTTCCCTGGTTTGTCTCAGCATTATACAACCCTTTACTGCCAATCGCATCATACTTCACTAGTATTGAACACCTCCATTCTATCAACTTACGAATAAATGCATTTTTACTGGTGCTAAGGAAGTTGCAAAAACAAAATTAAATAACACATAAACAGTAAAAATAAATTAATGAGAATCAAATCCCTGTTTTAGTCAGTACAGTTTCAGAAAATGAGGAACGTGAAGCATCTCGTGAAGTTATACTTTAATACAGGTTTCACAAATAAGAAATAAAAAGTGGTTCTTTTGGCACATCAGCATCACGTTGCAATAAATAGCTTTAAGCACCCTGTGATATCAGTTCATTTATAAAAACTGCTTTATAAGATCTGGATTAAATGTTTAATAAACCACATTTAACTTCCATGTAGTGTGTTTCAGCTTTAAGAGAGGTTCCAAATTCTAAGAGATTTTCAGAATTTTCTATTCTTAATTTTTGGTTTGTTAAAGAAAAAAAAGTCTCCGTCAGGGAACAGAACTCTTTGTGGAATGAATCATGTGAAACACGCTCCAGACCTGCTCTGTTTATAATGAGTCATGATGAGATATCATCAGCTGCGAACGATCGAAACAGACTGACCGATTGAAAATCATTATACTGCTGCTAAGGTCGAAAATAAAGACAGTTGAGGAGTCGTGGTCCCAGAAATGAAGTCCTGGTCTCCGGCTCTGCAGAGAGGTCAGTAGATGGTGCTGGCTCACGGAGGAGTTGTCCGGCGCCATTAAAATTCAAAGAGGAAGAAGAGAACATGAGCCGCTGGTTTCTCTCAGGTTCTCAGCAAATATTTAAATACCTGTGAAATCTGAAGCGGAGTCATTCGAGTTTGAGCAGCAAAACTTCACGATGAGTGGAAGAGGCAAGGGAGGAAAAGATAGTTAATAATCCTCTGTGCCCCTTCCACTGCATTTGGTCGTTATGGCACCCCTTGGTCCTGCTCCTTATGTTTCCAGGTTCGGAAACTTATGGGTGAGACTGAAATATGTTGGTGATGGCGAAGCTCCTTCCAGAGACCTGGTTGCTGAAGAGCTTTTATTAAAAACCACATGGATCAGTGCTCAAGACATTTACTCGTTCATAGCTTTACCAAACAAAAAAGATTTTGAGTTGATTTTCTGTCAAGAGGCTCCTCTTCGACGGTTTCTGGGAATCGTCTCTACCAGAAGAAATGATCCACTTTGGAAGAAGTGGATGATTGAGTCAGCTCTGGATTTGGACGTCACACACATTGTGGTAAAATTCTGGACTGGCAAAATCGCCGACTCTGACGTTGAGATTTTCCTGAAACGATACTGTGAGATACTTCAGCCTCCCACCAAACCTGTTGATAAATATGGGATTTGGTACGGAGTGCGGAGATACAAAGTAAAGTTTCTCAAGGACAGCAGTGGACATCCTGTGCAGATTCCAAACTCGATCTCACTGGGTCCCTACAACGGCCGAGTGATTTACAGTGGCCAAGTAGCCAAGTGTTTCATCTGCCAGGCAACAGACCATCAAGTCAAAGACTGCCCCACTGTCAAGTGTTGGCGCTGTGGTCAGCTGGGCCACAAAGCCATATACTGCCGGGGAGAAAGCGAGTGTTCCCTTTGTGGACAGAGAGGACACACTTACTTTGACTGCCCCCTGTCATATGCCAATAAAGCCAGGAGTGCTAAAAGCTCACGAGTTCACACCGTGACTCCTGTCCACCCACATCCTCCCCCTCCATCTTCCCAGGCTGTCTCCGAGGATGAAGCTGCTCCTCCCTCTTCCCTACAGCCCTCGGAGGTTTTGCAGCCTCAACCGGATTTCCAGCAGGTTCCAGAGCAGCCTCCAGATCAGCCGCCTCCCCCCTTGCAGCAAGACAGCCAGCAGGGAGCTGAGGAGCCCCCAGCCACGGAGCCGCCGGCCGAGTGCGAGGCTCCTGAACCGCGCAGAGTCCCCACTCCTGCTCCAGCTCTCCCTGAGGGAAACACCAGCATAGGGGATGATGAGGCAGATGGAGACGATGCGGCTGTTGAAAGCGGTAACATCGGAGATGGAGACAGTGTGGCTGAGGATGACGAAGTTAGCGGTGATGATGATGTATCCGACAGTGATGGAGAGTTTTCAGAGCAGTACGAGAGCGCCAGTGAAAGTGAAATTTCTTGTTCTTCCCCTGTCCATGGAGGACAACACACCAGTTCCCCCTTAACCCCATCAGGAGAAGTGGAGGTGTTGAACCTTCCGTCCTCCTCCAGCACTTCTTCATCCTCCCCCCCGGATCGTATTCCTATTAACAGAAAGAAGCGTCCAGGCTCCACAGCGGATCATGGACGAGAGAAAAGAGCAGATACAAAGATAAGTCCAAAATAACTCCCCCTTTTCTCTCTCTCTCTATGTGCCTTATTCATGTCGGCTCTTGGAATGTGAGAGGAATACAATCCGATCATTCTCGAAGTGAAAAGGTGAACTATATGTTAAACACTGATTTCGATGTATTGTGTTTACAAGAACTCCGACTCAAAAGTAGCACAGATGTAGAGGATGTTTGTCGTCGTTGGTCCAAAGGTACCAGCGCAATATCAATCGGAGAAAGTAGTGCTGATGGTGTTGGCATTTTCTTTAACAATCATAATATCAGTATTATAAAACGCAGAGATATTATACCTGGTAGATTAGTAATGATTGACTGTTTTTATAGGAATAAAAAAATTCGTATTATTAATGTGTACACTGCACCTGACAGAACTAGTAAGATGCAGTTATTTAAAAAACTGAAAGAAATCATTCATGTCGGGTTCAACATCATCTTATGTGGAGATTTTAATACTGTCACGGAGGAAAATGATAGAGTTGCTGCCACTCCCTTCAGAATGTCAAGAGAAGGTAAATTATTAAAAGAGATTTGCAATGATGCTTCTCTTAACGACATTTATAGAGTCTTAAATCCCCAAGGAGTCAATTTCACACGATTTGATGGAAAAACTAAAACTAGGATCGATCGGATTTATTTATCCGCACAAATTAAATCGATAAAGTACGAAACTCTTCTCACTAATTACTCTGATCATTTAATTCTTAAAGCTTCCATTATGTGTAATGATAATGATGTAAAGGGGTTCTGGAAGCTTAATGTTAAATGTCTTAATAATATTGAACTCATAAATGAACTGAAAGGAGAGATGAGAAAAGTTTCAGATCTAAAAGTGTTTGTGAAGTCTGATGTTGAACTGTGGGAGTTGATGAAAAACAGGGTGAAGAACTTCTTTAAATTTAAATGCCGTGAATTAAACAGAATAAAAAACCTAGAGTATAATGATACAGTTAAAAGATATGTTGAATTAATGTGTAATAAAAATAGAGGTGAACAAGAAGAAAATGTAATGAATGATTTGAAAAGTCAAATAGATATGATAAATAATGAGTTATTGTTTAATATACAGAGGGTAGGTGGAAATGATGACAGAGGTAATATATCTTATTCTATCTCTGCCAGTCAGAAAAGGAGAAAAAGTAACTTCATAAAATGCGTTAAAGATCTTTCAGGTAGGTTATGTTTTGATGAAGAGGAGAAAAGACGAGCTGTAGTAGAAAGCTGCTCTCTTATGTACGGGAGTTTAGCTTCTAATGCGGACGTCATTAACTCCTTTATTGACGTCATCAAGCCATACGACCCTTCCTTCTTTACCTCACTTTTAGGTGATATTAGGAAAGATGAAGTGACTATAGCTATAAACCAGCTTAACCCGGGAAAATGTCCAGGTCCTGACGGCCTGCCCTCTGAGTTTTATAAACTGGTCGGTGATGATGTCATCGACCTCTTAGTTTCAGTTTTTAACTCTGGTTTTAAAGATGGTATCCTGTGCGATACCTTTTATCATGGTGTGATGTGTTTATTGTATAAAAAGGATTTTGAATATGATATTGATAATTATAGACAACTGACTATTATGAACAGTGATTATAAAATCTTAGCTAAAATAATAATGAATAGACTAAATGATGTCCTAGATATCATAATAGAAAAGGAACAAACATGTGCCATTAAAGGCCGTTTAATGTGGGACAACCTCAGCTGTCTGAGAGAAATTATATATAGTGACAATACCGATTTTTATGTGCTGGGGTTAGACCAGAAAAAAGCCTTTGATTATTTGTCACATGAGTATTTATGGTCTGTTTTGACAGCATATGGTTTCCCATATGACTTTATTCAAATGATTCAGTTGTTGTATAAGAAATCCACTGTACAGGTAAATATAAACGGTGTTTTAACTGAACCCTTTCAGGTATCTCGTGGCGTGAAGCAGGGCTGCCCTCTAAGTGCTGCTCTATATGTCATTGCGATAAGCCCTCTGATTAAAAGAATAAACAATGATTACCGTATTGAAGGTGCTCCCTTTGGACACTCCTTCAGAGTGGCTGCTCTGGCTTATGCTGATGACATCACGGTCATCATCAGAAATCAGGCAGAAATGGATGTGTTGAATTCCCACCTTGCGCTTTATGAAGAGGCTTCAGGTGCCAAATTAAATCAGAATAAAACTGAAGCAGTGTGGATAGGTAAGGAACTAAATAAAACGCATATTAATACACAAGTAAAAGATGAAATCAAAGTACTGGGTATTTGGATAAATGGTAATGATTGTTGTCAACTTAATTGGAATAAAAAGGAAAATGAGATAAAAGAAGAGGTTCAGAAATGGGAAAATAAAAACACCTTTTATAATTCCCGTATCAACATTGTTAAAACTCATATTATATCAAAACTTCTTTTTTTATCTACGGTCTTCCCTCCGACCTATAAAACTGTTCTTAAATTTAATAAAATATGTGTTAAATTCATCTGGGACACAAACAGAGAAGTGACCAAAAGAAACATTTTGTTCAAAAGTAAATTAAATGGAGGCTTAGGGGCTCCTGACCTCAGCACGGTCCTCATTATCCCCTTTATCAAAAATGTCTTCAATGCTCTGAACAGGAGTGCCAGCTGGGTAGAAAAAAATAACACCCACTGGACCAAACTTAAAGGAAAATCGAGGTCACATGTCCCATATTATAAACTTATTTTTGGTGATTTCACATCACTTTATAACCACTTACAAATAAAGTGGACAGACTCACCTTCTAAACAAATCTATAAAATTATTAATGACCAAAAAAATGGGGGTCTGGTCCAATATAAATACGCTCGTGAATTTGAGTTTCCTCAGATTATAAAAAATATAAATGATAAAATATTGTCTGAAAAACTCAAAGATGTTATGTGGTTGGTGAGTGTGAACAGACTTCCTGTGAGAGCTGTGGTTCAGTGGAGTTGTTTTGTTACAACCAAAAAGTGTCCAATGCCCTCATGTGATGAGGATGAAACGGTTCAACATCTGCTCCTGGACTGTTACAGAACAAAAGAGATCCGACACAAAATGACTGGAATCGGCTTTAACATCACAATCAACGAACAGTCAGTCATGTACGGACTCTTTCAGGAAACATTCACAGACACAACCCGAAGACTGTTCTGGCTCATCATGTCCATCACCAACACACACATCTGGAAAACTCGCGCGAAGACTGTTATTCATCAGACTGTGATCACCAGTGACACCGTTTTTAAAAACATTATAACTGACTTAAGGAAGAGGAAGACTGTGGATTTGAAGAGGGGAAGCCCTCTGCCCTGGAATATCTTTCATCTCTGAAAACATATTGGCACTGTATTTTGTATTGGTATATTGAATTGTTTTTTTTTGTTTTTTTGTTTGTTTGTTTGCTTTTTTTTTTTTTTTTTTTTGTATTGTATTGTATCGTGGTATTCTTCTTTTTGTATCTATGTACGAATTGTCCTCCGTGATAACATCCAGGGCATCACCAAGCCCGCTATCCGCCGTCTGGCTCGCCGTGGCGGAGTGAAGCGTATCTCCGGTCTGATCTACGAGGAGACCCGCGGTGTGCTCAAGGTCTTCCTGGAGAACGTGATCCGTGATGCCGTCACCTACACCGAGCACGCCAAGAGAAAGACCGTGACCGCCATGGACGTGGTGTACGCTCTGAAGAGACAGGGACGCACCCTGTACGGATTCGGAGGTTAAGCTGTTTACATCTGCCTGTAGAAAAAAACAAACCAAAGGCCCTTTTCAGGGCCACCCACCACCGTCCAAAAGGGCACAATTCCCAACATGTTCAACTGTTCTTATTACTGTGTGTCTGTGTGACAATTCTTGAGGCGACATATGCAAGGGCTGTTGAAATATTATAATAGAAACTTTCCTTGGATGCACTAAATGAAAGTATCTAGGACTCACTGACATGCAGCAATTGCCTCCTCTTTGTTCAAGTAACGTCTTAAGATAGTGTGAAACTTTCAGGATGTGGTCTCTGTTCACAAAAAGTCAGGTTTGTGAAACAAGTCCCTTTTTTATCATTATATTATTTTAGTAATCGGCCAGTGGGGGAACTCAGTGTTTCACAAACTGAGAAGTCATCAGGGCAACTTGCAAGGATTAGAAATAAAGTCAATCACTAAAATCCAGTAAGGTGGGCTGATGGGCAGTTACGGGTTTCTGTTCCTTAGACGCACACAAAGATTTAAAGAAAATCAGTTCGACTAAAACTTTCAAAAGACAGAAATGTTGACTGTTGCATTTTAAAGCCGGCTCTTTTCATTTATTTTTATAGTGACACTGTGGCCTTGAGGACTGAACCAAATACCATCAATTTTGTTTGTCTCTGTTTTGAATTAAAAAGTGGATTTTTTTTTGTTTATATCATTGATAAATATTTCATAAATGTTTATTGTTGAACATGTTCAGTGTGGATGCATTTTCTCCTCCAGGCTGATCCTGGAAAGAAACAGTACACATTGAAGAAAACAAATCCTCCAAATACAAGGCTGTTAATGTCCCCCATAACCTTAAAACAAAAGACAAGATTGTCAGTGTGAGGCAGCAAATCACAAGCTTGTAAATATTCTGTGATGTAAGTCTTCAGGACGAACAGAAAAAACATGAGGTGAAAAAATTAAACAAAATGTTGCTGCTAAGCTTTGGTTTCAGTTCAGCATCAGTGCTGTTCTTAGTGAAAAATTCAAGATACCTGAAAGCCACTGAATGAAAGTTATCAATAAGATTAAATAAACAAATTTAGAGCAAAAACCTTAAATTGTGAACGACTGGATTTTTTGTTGTGCAAGAGCTTAAAGAGAGAATTTTATGGGTGAAAAAAGAAACATTATTATTATTATTATTATTATTATTATTATTATTATTATTAATAATAATAATAATAATAATAATAATAATAATAATAATAATAATAATAATAATAACAACAACAATAATAATAATAATAATAATAATAAAAATGGACCAAATTTTAAATTATGGTTAAACACAAACAGTCGTTTAAAATGTATTTTAATGTGTGTATGTGAAGTTTAGCCTAATAAAAGGAACGATCCATAAAGTAACAGAAAGACGGCATGAGTTTTAATAAGTTTAAATTATTCATCAAAATCAATGATTTCTAACAGTGACTATCAGAGGAATTACCTCCTGTCACAGTGGAAAAATGGACAGGCCTCAGCCTTCATTGGTGTGTTTGCTGCTTCCTCAAAAACCTGATATTTTTAATAATCCTCGACCTGCAGATGAGTTTTCTGCTTTTGTGTCTCTAAATAAACTTGTAGATAACAGGAAAAGCGGATGTTTCTTTGCTGTGATGCGTTTTACTTCGTTTTATTAAAGAAAAGAGAAGGACAAGTCGGTCAGACGGTGTTATCACAATGATAAATATGTGATGTTTGAAGTCTCCCTGAACAAAAGCACAACAAGCTGAGAGCCAAACACGAGTTCACTGTAAAGAGAAAAAGCTAAAGTATCTCCTGATGTTGGAATTAGCCATAAGATCTCACAGAACAGTTAGTTTGGAGCGTTTTTATCGGAAACAGAAAACACAAGTTGACCGATTTTCAGACGGCACAGACGAGCTGCTGCTTGGTTGAGTCTCCACGGTTCTCACGGATGCTTTAAGGCCCGCCTCTTGCTCGGGAATTAACTACACTCATCCGAGAGAATCATCAACGCGTCCTCGTTGCGAGTTTATCTGAGGTAGATAAACTATGGCAGAAGAAGCTCCAGCTCCCGCCGCCGCCGCTCCGGCCAAAGCGGCCAAGAAGAAGAGCAGCAAGCCGGTCAAGAGCGGCCCCAGCGTCAGCGAGCTCATCCTCAAAGCTGTGGCTGCCTCCAAGGAGCGCAGCGGCGTGTCGCTGGCCGCCCTCAAGAAGGCTCTGGCTGCCGGAGGATACGATGTGGACAAGAACAAGGCCCGCGTCAAGACCGCCGTAAAGAGCCTCGTAGCTAAGGGAACTCTGGTCCAGACCAAGGGAACCGGGGCCTCCGGATCTTTTAAGATGAACAAGAAAGTGGCAGAGAAGAAGGCCAAGAAGCCGGCAAAGAAAGCCGCTCCTAAAGCCAAGAAGCCCGCAGCCAAGAAACCCGCAGCAGCTAAGAAGCCCAAGACCGTTAAGAAGGCAGCGACCCCGAAGAAGGCCAAGAAACCCGCAGCGGCCAAGAAAGCTGCAACCAAGAGCCCCAAGAAGGCCGCCAAGAGTCCCAAGAAGACCAAGCCCGCCAAGAGCCCCAAGAAGGCGGTGAAGAAGGCCCCTGCAGCCAAGAAGGCGCCCGCTAAGAAGGTGGCCAAGCCCAAAGCCAAGAAGACAGCAGCCAAGAAGAAGTGAGCTGAGATCACCTCAACACACACCTGAGACAAACAAAAAGGCTCTTTTAAGAGCCACACACACCTCACACTAAATGAGTCCTTTCCTATGGAGCAAGGTGAAAAAGTGTTTTTCCTGCGGAATCCGGCTCCTTTGTTTTGGTGCTGCAGTAGAGACGTGTCTGTCAGCAGGCTGAGTGGAACTCTAAGGAGTCAATGTCGTTAGTTCGAATTTATGTCAGAAGTAGTGTAACAATTCATTGCATCAATTTAACTTTTAATGCTTTAAAGATAAACTTGCACATTCATAGTCAAGTAATAATAATAGAAATAATAATAAAATTTTTAAGTAAAAAATGCAGTGCTTGTTTTTTCTACCAGTTGTGGTGTTTACACTCTGATACATTTTATATGAAGAGGGCAGTATTTACTGTAACTGCTGTCTTAAAGGCCATGCCTCACACTCAGCAACGCAATTACTTGACTGAGACTGATAAACCTTTATTTTCAAAAATTGAAAAATGAGTTTGAGAGTTAGAGTGAGTGCTGACAGAACCTTCATATTAATCATAATAAAACCCTTCATAATGCTACCACTACTATAATAACAATAATAATTTTAACGTAATGTTCATTATCATTATTACACAATGATCAGTGATGATTAAAAGGTTAATCAGAGCAATCTGCTAACCATTCTCACCTCTTTCAGAAATGACGATTTCACCTTAAAATTTAACCCCATATGGCACAATGTTGCCTCCAGGAAACCTTTTTTGGCCTTTTAACAGTTGTTAGACAATTCTGTAAAAAAAATTAAATAAAAAATATATAAATAAGACCTTAAGGAACCAATAGAAGTGTTTAATTTGATTATTTCACCCAGGATCTCTTTTTTGCACACTTTCTAAAAGAACAAACTCAGTCAATTCTCTCCAAGAAACGGCCTTCCTCGGCCTGCAAAAATGTAAACATATTAATGGGCTTCATTTCAAAAAGTTTTATGTACTTTATTTGTTTTTTGATCAATTAATGGAAACGTAAAAAATGCAAAAAATTGCCTAAATAAACGTTACATTATTCTCTGGCTCTTCAATGAGAGATAGAAGGTTCAGACATGTAGTCTTATAGCTATTTTTTAAAGATTTGCGATAGCATGCATTGTAACCTATTGACAGAAGTATATATATATATATATATATATATATATATATATATATATATATATATATATATATATATATATATATATATATGATCTCAAATGTTTAGATAATGACAGTGGGTCTAGTTGAATGTGATAACATTGTGTAGTAGGCAGTGGAATAACTATTGGTTTTTATTTGTGGTGACTGCTGGCTGAGATGAGGGATGAGATTAAATATTATCCTGGAACTTAGCCTGGTCTGGAGCAGGCTTGTGCCACAGGATAAATCTCCATCAGAACTAATACCAAAACATGTTGTGCTATCCTTTATCCTGCTTCTGTGCAACCGGATCACAGATAAGTTGAGCCAGGCTAACCAAGATATCCTGGCTTACTCCTTATCCTAGTTATGTGCAACAGGCCTCAGCGCTCATGCTTCATCAACACAACACAACACAACTCAACACAACAGGGTGTATGTGGAGCTTGGTGACACAACTCCAGAACATACAGTGCAATATATTGAGCAAGGTCGCCATCTAGTGACAGCATTTAACATAAATAACTACTTATGAACTGTTTAAACTCAGCAGTAGCACAGTCTGCTTCGAGGGACCAATAAAGTGCTTTATTTCAAACAGCACTGACACAATCTGATAGGTGATAAAAGTGCATTTTACAGACATTTCTACAGACACTACCTAACAAATTCACAAACACCTATTCACATTCAATATATATATTTAAAATAAATTGATATTTTTGATGTAGCACAGCTTCATTTTTTTATACATTTATTATTTTCTGGACTACCTTGTAGATGCTGCTTTACAGTTTTGATGTGATTTTTCAGAAATGATCGTATGTTTAACATTTTGGCATCCTGCATTCACAGTATTTCCACG